>BPLQ01012003.1:112489-122938 GCA_021605075.1 Caerostris darwini
TTCTTTATTAAAGAATAAACTTAATTTATTTATTTTCTTAATAAATCTTATAAATTTTTGCAAAGTTTTTAATTCCAAAAATATTTCAATTTATTTTATTATGCATACTAATGATTTATAGAGTTATGAAATAAAACAAAATATATGACATGAAATAAACTATATGAAACAAAACAGATGTGCTAGCATATTTCATATATTTAAACTTCTACCCTGAAACTTTAATCTTCAAAATAATGATAAAAATATTTCTGAGTTTAAATGTTTTTGATTATAAAATTATCAGGTACTATATATAAATTCCCATAGTGTTTCTTTACCTATTTAAGCATGAAATTTTAAGAATTTGTATCAATTAATCAAGTGTATAAAATTTCAGTTATAAATACATTAATAAATCAATCGGAATCAATTTGAATTGTGAATACATCAATCAAAATGTTTTGTTTACTAAGAGGGCAATAGAATTAAAAATAATAAATTATTTTATTTTATGTTTAAGTTTTTAGAATATTATATACTTTTTATTTACTACATGGTAAAATTGTTCGAAATTAATTTCATTGTAAGAGTCAATATTAAGTTTTATTTATATGCTTCTTCAAACCATTAAAAGGCTTAAATTATCAATTAACGCTGTAGAAACATTATTTAGAATGTAAATTTGTTTCAAACTTATAAAAATTTATTTTGAAATATTTTCCTGCCTTTTTTTTAAGTTTTCATTTAATTTTCACAAAATAATAATTCTTAATTCTTTTAATTATACACTGAAGTGACAAAAGTCATGGGATAGCAATATGCAAATTTTCAGATGGCAGTAGCATCGCGTAGAACAGGTATAAATGCGCAGTGCTTTCGCAGAGCTTTCATTTCTGTTCAAGTTATTCATGTGAAGAAGTTTTGACGTGATGATGACCGCACGACGGGAATTAACAGACTTTGAACGCGGAATGTTAGTTGGAGCTAGACGCATGGGTCATGCCATTTCGGAAATCGTTAGGGAATTCAACATTCCCAGATCCACTGTGTCAAGAGTGTGCCGAGAGTATGAAATTTCAGGCATAACATCCCACCATGGACAGCGCAGTGGTCGACCGCCTGCACTTAACGACCGAGACCGGCGACGTCTGCAAAGAGTCGTAAATTCTAACAGACAAGCAACACTGCGTCAAATAACCGCAGAAATCAATGTGGGACGTACAAGGGACTTGTCTGTTAGAACTGTGCGGAGAAATTTGGCTTTCTTGGGCTATTCCAGCAGAAGACTGACTCGAGTGCCTTTACTGACAGAACGACATCGCTTGCAGCGACTCTCGTGGGCACGTGAGCATATCGGTTGGTCCCTAGATGAATGGAAAACCGTGGCCTGGTCCGATGAGTCACGATTTCAGTTGGTAAGAGCTGATGGTAGGGTTCGAGTGTGGAGCAGACCCCACGAAGCCATGGACCCAAACTGTCAGCAAGGCACTGTTCAAGCTGGTGGTGGCTCCGTAATGGTGTGGGCTGTTTTTTCATGGCATGGACTTGGTCCTCTGGTGCGACTGGACCGAACATTGACTGGAAATGCTTATGTTCAGCTACTTGGAGATCACTTGCAGCCATTCATGGACTTCATGTACCCAAACAACGATGGGATTTTTATGGATGACAATGCGCCATGTCACCGGGCCACAACTGTTCGCGATTGGTTTGAAGAACATTCTGGACAATTCCAACGAATGATCACCTAGATCGCCCGACATGAATCCCATCGAGCATTTATGGGACATCATCGAGAGGTCTGTTCGGGCCCAAAATCCTGCACCATCAACGCTTTCACAATTATGGACGCCTATCGAGACAGCATGGCTCAATATTCCTGCAGAAGACTTCCAATGACTTGTTGAGTCCATGCCACGTCGAGTTGCTGCACTTCGCCGGGCGAAAGGAGGGCCGACACGATATTAAGAGGTATCCCATGACTTTTGTCACTTCAGTGTATATAAAATTTTATGATGGAAGTTCTTTGTACAACAGTTATGGACAATTCTTAAAATGTGTTCTAAAAAATTAAAATTTTAATGCTACTAGCATTTTAACTAAAAAATGTAAATAGAACAACTTTCTGTTACTACTAAAACAAGATAAAATCCTTATAGCCTGTTTATGTAAGAAAATTACCGGTTTATTTTGGAAAAAATTACATAATAAAAAGTTTGAAATTAACATTTCATTTTTCCTGGTTTCCTTATCAACTATCCCTTTAAGAGAAGTATAAAAAATGAAAAAACGAAGTGAGCAATCATAGTGTAACTAAATGTAAGACACTGGAAATGTATTTTTATTTCTTTTTTCCCAGACATTTGAGTGGGAGTTATTATCTGGTCATTGGAATGTCTCTGTATGGAATTCAACAGATGTAACAAAGCGAGGAAAGTGTGTTGCTCAGTACACAGACCATTTCCTTGAGTGTCTCTGTGTGCTGATGTGGACAATAATAATTTGTGTTTTCGTTTTTGCTATTTCGTTTTGAATTTCTTTTATTTCGTGTAAAAAATTCGTGTAAATTTCGTGGGCTCAATAAAAAAATTTTTAAATTTCGTCACAACGAAATGTAATTATTGAATGCTTGTCTCTTAATTCAATTTCTTAAATTATTTTATTATATAAATAATTCTTGTTGCCATTCATTGTAAAAATGCAAAAAAAAAAAAAATGCATTAGGATATTTTTATTGCTACTAATCATGTATCTAAAATTCTATGGGAAGTTGGAAAATCAATTATCGTATTAACAAAAATAATCTATAGGAATATGGAAAAAATGTACAGATGAAAATAAAATAAATGTTCTTGTATAAATGTTCTTGGGATAATTCTTTTATTTTTTTATGATATCATTAGTATTTAGATGCAATATAAATTTTTTTTGTATAAAGTATTATGCAAGTTTTTCACTGATAAAATCTTTTAGGAATATTATGAAATGCCATTTAATGGCTATTAATGATACATTTTTAATTATTGCATTCTCATAAATATTACACTCATAATAAGGAGGTTTTCCTTTCCTTTAACCAAATATTGACATTAAAATTGAATTTTATTCCGCTTAGCCCCTGATTCATTAACTTAAATTTTAATCTAAAAAATTATAAAAAGCTATTAATGATGTTTGGTTAATATTTAACTATAATTTCATTTTTTATTTAATTAAAATAAAATGTTAATGAAATAAAAAGAATATTGATAAATATATACATGTTTTATATTTCATGCATTTTTATGCTTTATCAAATGATATTTGTAACAGCAGGTTTAATGCATACTTTGACGTCCTTGAATAGTCTTCTTAAGAAAATTAAAATTATATATAATTTCTAGAAAATCTTTTTAGCACCAGTAATGAACATTAAATTAATAGTGTTGAATAAATTACCTAAAAACCGCTTGATATTTTAATCTGATATATATCATTATTTAATTATTTAAACTAGCATTTAGCATTTATTAATTAAAATATTTTTTTTTTAAATTATGATTTTAAAAAATTCAAATTAAATTTCATGAGTTTTAAATAAAAAGTTTTAAGATAAAAAGAAAAAAGATTTTTTTCTTTTTCTTATTTCTAGAAAAAATTCCAAAAAAAAAGGATTCTTTATGAAAAGATAAAAACATATTTTCTAATATTTTTTTTGTATCAATCACAATTGTTTCGAATGATTCTGGCGATAATATTACTTTTAAAAATAAAAAAGTATCAGAAAAGCAAAAAAAAAATCTTTTTTGCTGCATAAAAACACTCAGAGCAGCAAAAGAAGATTTACAGATAAGATTGCTATGAAACAGAATCTTAGTGACTTAGCACCTTAATTCGACTTTAAAATAGTTTATTAATTTTTACAAATAGACTGAAAAAGAAATATTATTTTAAAAACCTTGAGTTTCTATCGACAGCTTTCTTATCGCATTGTTTCATTGCAAAGCAAATCTTAAAGTTAGTACATTAATACTGTGGACCATGCTATGTATCTAATAGGAAGAATCTTATGTATATAATTTACCAATAAATAGATCGTATAATAATTTATACTGCAATAAAAATATTATATTTTTAACATTAAATTGCTTTCTAATATAAAAACATTGATACATCTCATCTAAATGATATTCAACATCGATTAATACATATTAAACTAGAAAAATTTAAATATGAATTTCTTAGAATTCTTTTAAATACTTTAAGAGATCTGAAAGCTGTTCTCATACACCTAAAGACTCTAGTTTAATGTGTATTTTACGACTGAATAAAGTAAACTAAATAAAAAATAATCTAGAATAATAATAATGGAAGTTTGTTTTAAATAAGTTACATATGGCTACAAATTTTGGTCATGGAATTCGACTTAAATTTTTTTTTATTATATTAAATTAATTAATAATATTAAAAAAAAAAAAAACAGAATAAAATGAATATTAAGGCATTTCGTTGCTACAAAACAGCTGAGCAGACATTTCCAATTAACTATATATATAAGTAATTTTTTGTATAAAAAGTAAAAGACAAAAAAAAAGTAAAAGATATGTCCAGAATGGGAAAAAAAAACCTAGATAATTCATAATATTTTTTTTTCGATTAATTATATTTTGATGTGGGCCTGAATGGCCGAGTGGCTAGAGCTCTGGCACAGGTACCACAGGTTTCGGGTTCGAGTCCCGGCGGTGCCATGGATGTCTGTAGTGGTTCGGAATTTACTTTAAACCGTAGGTCACGGTCCAATAGGATCGTAGAGCGTTGCGGGGGCATTGTTACTCCGCGTCCGTGGCTTATCTTCAAGTTACACGCGTTCCCTGTGTAATGCAAAGTGAGTAACGTCTGTGCAGCGCTTCCCTTAAGGCATCCAAGACCAAGCTGCCTAAGTGTTTGCCATCTGCATTAGAAAGAAAAAAAAATTTTTTGAAGTAGAAATGTGATTGAGCTGTCTTAGAATAACAACAATTAAAGAGACAAATTAAACATTTCATAAAGATGGGACATAAGATCACCGTAAAAAAAATGCAATTTTAATGAAAAGCGTGAACCAAAATCACAAAGAATCCTTTGTCTCATGCCTAACTCGTCAGATAATAGCCGAATCCTCCGACGGCGTTCGAAATTAAAGTGCTGCAATCTCTTTAACTCAAACGATTCGGAAAGCCTACATAAGAGGGACATGAAGTATTGGGGGATCTTCAAAGGGGATCTGTTAATTGAATGGGAGACACTCTTTGCTTAAAGGGGCAGGGTTGGTGTCAGTCACGTTGGCGATAATTTAAAGGAAACTTACGTAAACGGGCCCATTTTGTAAGGAACACATAAAATAAAGGGGATTTTGACACGAATCATTGTACAGAGGTCAGTTCCGATTTACAGGAGGGAATTATAATATCAAAGGAAATTTTTATATTAGTGTTTTCATATTTTTAAGTTATTAGATGAGAAGGCTATACATTAGATTAAAATATAATTTAATCTAATTTTTAGTATTGAACCCATTTTAAGTATAATCCATTTTAAGTATTGAAATATTTTTTAATGTACTGATGACAAATAATTTATAGTGAAATTCGAAATTACTAAGCATTCGACATTTTTCCTGTTTTTTTTTATTGTGTTTTAATTTTTTTCCTATATATTGAAAATATGTGTATAAAAAGCTATAAGTAAATGTTCTTTTTTTAAGTATTTAGATTTTTCAACTATGAATAACTTTTATTTTAAATGCAAAAATTTTAATTTACAATAACATATTTTCTTTAGTATTAATAGCTTGAGATAAATAGTTACATTTTATTTTAAATTCGAAATTAAAGAGTTAGATAAAAGTGTTATTAGAAGTACTTCTCAATACAAATGGAGACATTTACCTTTATACTTGCTACGCAAATTTGAAAGAAAATATCTTCAAAAGTGAAAAGCATCTTAATCTTAACTGAAATTAAATCAAAAATATCCATTATATCACAAGCATGATAAAGAAAGGTAACGATTCAAGTTCATCCAAAAGAATCAAATTAGGAATTGTAACTATTTTGTTTGCACTAAATTACTTCTGTCAAAGGGCTTCTAGCTTATTTGTAAGAGTAATTCCATTAAAAAACACGTTTTTTTTCCAAATACAGCAAGTAAATATAAGTAAAAATAATTACTTTGTTCTTTATTCATTAAATGTAAATTTAAAATACTTATTACTCAACAATGTTTTGTTTTTTTTTCGATTTCCTCAAGTGTATAATTTTTAAATTAAAAATTAATATTTTTTTTGCATTTCTTATCATATTTTGAATTGATCTATGTTAAAAGTATTACTTGTTATACTATTCCATGTTGCTATGTTTGCATAAATAACAAAAAGTGTTTCTTTAAATTTACCACAACATGAAAAATATCTATTTTATAATATCTTTTTATAAAACACCTCTTTATAAAAATATCTTTTTGATATTACTGATTTTAAAATTGTATCATTAAAATCTTAAAATGTATATCTTCTTCAATAATTCGCATGTTCATTTAAAAAATAAATTTTTCATTCTGCAGCTATTTATTTCCTAATTATGAAATACATTTTATAAACTGGAAAATTTTCGTCAGAAAATTTGATTTACATACACCGACAATCGTAAGACGGATTATTTTCCCCTTCATTTGAAATGATGAATTGAAAGCCTGCTCTTTGTGTTTGAGAATGAAGCTAAACGCACAGCGGTTTTTTAAACACAGATCGTAGACTTGATTCATTATAGCCCATTTTCAAGGAATATTTCAAATATGATATCAGAGGGATAATTTGCTCTAATGAAGTCGTGCATTTTAAGTTGGGATTAAGACTGCAAAATTTAGGAATATTAAATGAGAAAGATCATTATATTTTGGTTGTAAGAATTAATGATTAAAATGATTGTGTCATTTGTGTCAGGATTTAAAAAATTACCATAGGATTAATTAAATATGTTTAGCATTCAATATCTCCGTAAGAGTTCAACTAAATTTCAATAACACTCCTTTAAAATGCAGAATAATTTTAAAAATTGGACTACCTGGCAAATAATTCTTTTCGTCAAAATTATAAACTGAAATAGTAATATAATGCTAACGATATCGCTTGAAACTATGTATATTCCAAAATACTCAATAACAAATGCCATTTAATGTATTATATATCTTTGATATTGAAATAATTGTTAAAATGACAAATGTTTAGGAATTATTTTTGTTCAATGCATAAAAATATTATTATTGCACACAAATGGACATAGCTGCACAACTTGAGTTACTTTAAAATACGACATATTTTGCTGTTTTACAATGAAATGCATTCAAAAATGAGATTTTTTCCCTCCATGTAGGGAAACCTTGTTCAAATATAAAAAAAAGGCATCACAGGCATACAAATATAATGCAAATACACACACACACACACTATATATATATATATATATATATATATATACATATATATTAATTTAAATTAAAACTGTCATAAAAGTTTTCTTAAAATGGAGACAAATAAATTTTTAATACCGGCTGAATCATAAAGCAATAAGTAAATATTAAAAATTCAATTGCTTTGTTATTGCTAGTTTCATTTGCTATGTTACTAAAAATTCTCAATTAAAATAATTTATTTCGTATATTACGATTAATAAAATCTTAATAATTGCTTTAAAATATCACAATAGTAAAACTTTTTTTTTTCTAATGCAGCTGGCAAACACTTAGACAGCTTGGTCTTGGATGCCTTAAGGCAAGCGCTGCACAGACGTACTCACTTTGCATTACCCAGGGGGCGGGTAACTTGAAGATAAGCCACGGACGAGGAGTAACAATGCCCCGCAATGCTTTACGATCCTGTTAGGACCGGGACCTACGGTTTAAAGTGGATTCCGAACCACTACCTGTGGTACCGAGGGCCAGAGCGCCGCCCATTCAGGCTCCCAATATTAAAACTTAGAAGTAATGATTTTAGAAGATATACTTAATGCATTGTTCTAAAACTATTCTCTTAACTTTGTGGAAACTTTCTGAGTATTAAAATATACTAAGTGACGTTAACCCGATACACGAAGCATTATAAAAGGAATCATTATTTTTTAAATAAATATTTTTGTGAAAAATTCTAAAACTTTTGATTTGATTTGTGACTCACAATATAGAATATTATACAAATTAATAGAAACAGCTATTTTTTGAACATTTGTAAAGAAAAATAGATAGTATTGTTTTAATATTTAAACAAATTGCTAGTAGTACTGTCCAGCAAGAAAATGAAGTGAAAATAGCTTTAAAAAAAGGGATTCTAATCTTTATGTGCAAGAAAATTCCTTCTCTTCTTTACTTCCCCGAATTTCGGTTTAATGTGATCAAACAGTACTTATTCCAGTAATAACTTTTGCGTTTGTCGTGAGGAAATCATTGTGCTTCTCTGCTTGTTTAGCGTTAAACAATACCTAAGAATTTTATAATTACTTAACAATTTAATTGTCCAATTTTATTCTATTCTGTGTTTAAATGTAAATCGTATCATTAACTTCTTACAGTTTTTCAGAAAAAAGTGATTTAAACAAGGGCATTTCAACAAACTTTAATTAGAAATTTATAAAAAAAGAGAAAAGAATAAAAGCTTCAGTTTGTATTAGAAAAGCAAGAAAGTTTTAAGAGCAAACATACTCTCTTTAGCTTTGTTTTAAACTTGATTAAATTGAAAGAAATAATACAAATGTCAATACACAAAATAAAATGTCAATACAGATATCAATGAAAAGTTCTGTTCTTCTAAGTTTAGTTCTTTTAAATACATGTAAATATTGCTTAATTAGTGGGAAAATAAGTTGGTTACTTCTTCTATATAATTTTGCAACACGGGGTAAGCATGTGCTGAGCTTATTGACTGGTATTAAGTACTCTGTTATTCAGCTTATATCAACTTGCACTACTCTATTTTTTTTCAAGAATAAAAATCAAACATCTATCCAAAAATTTACCTTTTTTTTTTAATTCAGCAATTCTTAAAATTATTCGTCAATTTTTTGATTGATTATATTTTTAAAATTTAAAATAACTTATTAATTGACTGCTCTATATTACAACTTTCGTTACTTTCATATAAAATTGGCAAAATTTTGAGAAATATTGAAAAACAACACGAACGGAAACAAAACATTATTGTAATACACTCCGCAATCGATTTAATATGCAAAGCACTAAATATATCAGTCTGCTTCACATTTTCCTTTTTCCTCATCCATTGACGTTAAAGGAATTGAAAATGGCATGTTATCTGATTGATTATAGATCTTTTTATGCATGTATTATAAAAATATTTACGCAATATTTATACAAATACTCAAATTTTATTCTTAAAATTATTCGTAAACTTTTTTGATTGATTATATTTTTAAATTTTGCTATTAATTTATTTTACTTATTAATTGACTGCTCTATATTACAACTTTCGTTACTTTCATATAAAATTGGCAAAATTTTGAGAAATATTGAAAAACAACACGAACAGAAACAAAACATTATTGTAATACACTCCGCAATCGATTTAATATGCAAAGCGCTAAATATTTCAGTCTGCTTCACATTTTCCTTTTTCCTCATCCATTGACGTTAAAGGAATTGAAAATGGCATGTTATCTGATTGATTATAGATCTTTTCATGCATGTATTATACAAATATTTACGCAATATTTATACAAATACTCAAATTTTATTCTTAAAATTATTCGTAAACTTTTTTGATTGATTATATGGTTAAAATTTACTATAACTTATTAATTGACTGCTCTATATTACAACTTTCGTTACTTTCATATAAAATTGGCAAACTTTTCAGAAATATTGAAAAACAACAAGAAAAGAAACAAAACATTATTGTAATAGACTCCGCTATCGATTTAATATGCAAAGCGCTAAATATTTCAGTCTGCTTCACATTTTCCTTTTTCCTCATCCATTGACGTTAAAGGAATTGAAAATGGCATGTTATCTGATTGATTATAGATCTTTTTATGCATGTATTATACAAATATTTACGCAATATTTATACAAATACTCAAATTTTATTCTTAAAATTATTCGTAAACTTTTTTGATTGATTATATTGTTAAAATTTACTATAACTTATTAATTGACTGCTCTATATTACAACTTTCGTTATTTTCATATAAAATTGGCAAAATTTTGAGAAATATTGAAAAACAACACGAACAGAAACAAAACTTTATTGTAATACACTCCGCAATCGATTTAATTTGCAAAGCGCTAAATATTTCAGTCTGCTTCACATTTTCCTTTTTCCTCATCCATTGACGTTAAAGGAATTGAAAATGGCATGTTATCTGATTGATTATAGATCTTTTTATGCATGTATTATACAAATATTTACGCAATATTTATACAAATATTTACGCAATATTTATA
>BPLQ01012004.1:600000-757694 GCA_021605075.1 Caerostris darwini
TAATGACTGATTATTTTTGTAAAGTTGTATAATACGTGATTTTGAAAATTTTTTGTAAAAATAGTTTAATGGGTGATTTTGAAAATATTTTGTAAAGTAGTTTAATGAGTGATTTTGAACTTTCAAATCATTAAATAATGATTTTTCTTTTTAAAATATTTTTTATGGCTATATTATTGGAAAAGTATCCAAGAACTTTAACCAAGAACTTTACACATTAATGAATGTAGTATATATATTTAATATCTATATAAATTAAATTCTACAACCGCAGCAAAATCATTTGCTTATGATTCATAAACATTCACTTTCGTACAAATGTTTTCAAAAGATGGCAAATGGAATACTTTGAATTGAAAATCAAAGTAAAAATTTTTAAATATTCATTACACTTAAGAATAAACCATTTTGTCCAATGTTATAAAAACCATTATCATGAATGTTTAAATTTAATAAAAGTAAAACTTTAATTTCGTTTTCTAAGATGTACTTAATTGAGACCGTTCTTATAATATTTACACAAAATTCCAAATATTCCAAATGCAATTTCAATACGAAATAACAAGTCCTTATAGGAATGTTTTTAAATATATTCTAACAAATTATAAAGCACTTTTATTGCAGCTCATAAAAATTAGTGTCTCTACTGAATATTTAATTTTATCCTCATAGTCTTTATTATCAATGATTATTTTCTTCTTAAGAATTCTACATTATTTTTAATCAAATTTATTCCATTTAATCAAAAGCATATTTGTTTGTATGAAAGTCTTTTTAAAAGGAATGCCATTTAGCAAAGATTGTGTTATGAATCTTAATAAAACTAAAATATTATGGTACTTCGCAAAAGTGTTTTAAAAATGTTCTTGTAAATTGTCATAAAATAATGTTAAATCTTCCTGTCATATGCTCTGTGAGAGTTAATTTACACGAGATTTTTGAATAAATCGTTTGTTAACTATCTATATTTAATGTTATGTTTATAACAACTGCTATAAAACAAGTTTTTCACAGAATTTGTAAATAATTTTGCCTTAATGTTTACCATTACAAACATGTCTTCCTGAAATTTTAAAGCACAATTCTGATCAAAAAAGAATTCCTCATCTTTTATTAAAAAAACATTGATTTTTAATGTTTCAAACAAATTCAAAGAAAGTATTTCAATTAAATCAAAATAAGACTTTAATTTCATATATAAATTAAAGAAATATAGCATAACCACTTATTTTTACAGATTCTACAACCATAATAAAATCTTGTTTATTATAAAACTAGATACATTCTCTGTAACGTTAAAAGACTCGAAATGCAATTGCAAAACTAAATTATAACTCTTTATTGGGAAATGCTGATAATAAATTATTCCAATGTTTAACATTCCAAAAAATTTGTTAAGCTCTTAGAAACATTCTATAATGAAATTTTTAAGCAAAATTCTAATAAAAAAATAATCCTCATCATTAATTAAAAGTCATTGAGTATAATATTTAGCACAAATTTTAGGAAAGTGTTTCAATTTCATTAAGAAAAGATTTTAATTCCATATATATACATTAAAGAAATATAGATATAACCACTTATTCTTACAGATTGCTTCCATAATCATAATAAAATCTTGGTTATTATACAACTAGATACATTTAATGTAATTTTAAAAGACTCAAAATTCAATTGCAAAACTAAATTATAACTCCCTATTCGGTAAATGCTGATAATAAATGATTCTAATGTCTAATATTTGTTACACCATTACAAACCTACGTGTCTTTTCCCCAAAAAACTGTTCACCAATTTATAAAACTTTCATGCTTAACACTATTTCCTGATCTTTCACAATTTTTAAAAAATATTCAAGTTGTTTGTCATAAAATAACGTTAAATGTTCCTATCATGATCTTAGCTTTTCTGTGAGAGTTAATTTACATTAGATAGGAGTAATCGTTTGTTAACTATCTATATTTCATGTTATGTTTATAACAACTGCTATAAAATAAGTTCTCCAAAGAGTTTGTGAATACTTTTTCCTTAATGCTTACAATTACAAGCATTTATAAATGCAATTTTAAAACAAAAATCTAATAAAAAGGAATTCCTCATCTCATTAAAAAACATTGATTTTTAATGTTTTGAACAAATTGTAGGAAAGTATTTTAATTTCATATATAAATTAAAGAAATAGAATTAGCCACTTATTCTTACAGATTATTTAATCCCAATAAATTTTGGTTTATTATGAAACTAGATACATTTGCTGTAACGTTAAAAGACTCGAAATGTAATTGCAAAACTGAATTATAACTCTTTATTCAGAAAATATTGATAATAAATGACTCCAAAGTCTAATATTTGTTACACCATTACAGATCTACGTGTCTTTTCCCCAAAAAACTGTTCACCAATTTATAAAATTTTCTGTCCCTTAAGTTAGGTCCTAAATATATTCCTAAAACATCACTGATATTTAAGAAAACATACCAACAACAGTGCGTCATCTTGAATTGAATAAATAAACAATTTGCTGAAGATACAACGTAATGCCATCAAGCCTTTTAAGTGTCCCCCAGGAAAAACTAAGGGAGATCTTTTTATTTTTACTGGCTCAATTTACCTTAACGCTAAATCCTGTTTAACGGTATATCCTAAACCTTCGTAATTTTTTAAAAATATTCTTGTTGTTTGTCACAAAATAATGTTAAATGTTCCTATCATATTCTTGGCTTTTCTGTGAGAGTTAATTTACATTAGATTAGAAAACATCCTTTTCTTTTAACTATCTATATTTAATGTAATGCTTATAACAACTGCTATAAAATAAATTCGTCAGAGGATTTCGTAAATACTTTTGCTTAATATTTACCATTACAAACATTTTATAATGAAATTTTAAACCAAAATTCTAATAAACACAGAATTCTTGAGCCTTCATTAAAAAACATTGATTTTTAATATTTAGAACAAATTGTAGGAAAGTACTTTAATTTCATTAAAATGAAATTTTAATTTCATTCATAGATTAAAGAAATATAGAATTAACCACTTATTCTTACAGATTCTTTAACCGTAATATTATCTTGCTTATGATAAAACTAGATACATTTGTTGTTAAAAGACTCGAAATGCAATTGCAAAACTAAGTTATAACTCTTTATTCGGAAGCTATTGATAATAAATGATTCCAATGGCTAATATTCCAACAAATTCGTTACGCCATTACAAACCTACGTGTCTTTTCCCCAAAAAGCTGTTCACCAATTTATAAAACTTTGTGTCTCCTAAGTTAGGTCCTAAATATATTCCTAAAACATCACTGCTATTTAGGAAAACATACCAACAACAGTGCGTCATCTGAATTGAATAAATAAACAATTTGCTGAAGATACGACGTAATGCCATCAAGGCTTTTAAGTGTCCCCCAGGAAAAAATAAGGAAGATCTTTTTTTTTTTTTACTGGCTCAATTTACCTTAACGTTAAATCCTGCATGTATCAGTTTTCCCTTAATAGATATCAAAAGGATAAAGGATTCATTATTCATATTTAAATTGCCGGCCTGAAAGCGCTATACCATTTATTAAGAAACAAAACTAATAAATGTCGTATTATTATGCATAGGATGGAACGGGACTGTGTCGATCGTTAGCGCGGTATAATCTCGTGCTTTAACGGCAAAACCGTGTTTTTGCGTCACTAATATTTGCTCGGTAAATATGGCAGTAAAAGAAATGGCTGAGTTTGCTGTTGCCATTTTCTCGAAGGAAATAAATTCCGTTTTCGTTATTTCGTAAATATTCGTCCAAAGAATATTCCAAATGTTTTTCTTTTTTTTTCCTTTTTTCCGGTTTTGTCTGTTTATATATCCTGAATTTTGAATACGCTATTCGAGAATTCAAACGAAAATGCAATCGACGATTTGCGGAAGTTTTTCTGGAAAAAAAAAAAAAAATAAAATGGCCGCCAAGGGAAATGTGGTGTTTGAATAAGATATTACTAAAAGTGTTTTGAAAAGTTTTGTAAATAGTTAAGTTGCCGTTCTGAGTATTTCAGTTTAGTACGATTTTCGTTTGATGCTGTAAAGAAATGCATTTGTGATACTTTATTTTCTTAGTATCTGTAAGTGTGTGTTCTAATGTGTTTCTTAATGGTGTAATATTTTGATTTTGTTATTTTTGTCGTTAAAATGTGCACTATCTTTTGATTAAAGTACGATTATTATTTTATAATATTCTCTAAAACGGTTATTCTTATTAATTTTTAAAATAAATAAATATTCGAAAAATATAAAGAAATATTTTGATCAAGAAATAAATAATTTGTTGCATGGAAGAGTAAGATTTTAATGTAGTTGCTTTGTAAGTGAATTTATTATAGTAGATTCCTTTACTAGTTGTTCTAATTATCAATAAACAATGTTATGATTAATTATATGATAGAATGGTGTGGTAAGAGAGGAAGTTGGTATGGTTTGGTATTTAAGGTAAAATATAGAATATACAACAATAATTTTATTTTTTTAAAAGCTACATACTCGTATATATGAGTGTGTGTTTAAAAATGTAATTATACTCTACGTGAAAAACACTACGTACAATTAAACTGTGTAAAAATATTCAAAGAAGTGCAATACGTCTATGACAGCTCTTGATCCAAACCTCCATAAAATTTTGATAGGCTGATTGAGATATGTATGCCCTTCAGTTATTTCTTTTATGACCTCAACTTAGGGCTTAGTCTGGATTCTGAAGATTGTTGGCAGGTTTGCATGTCGTACTCGTAAGCATATGTTTCGTCACACTATTATGAGTTTCATGAAGGCAGAGTCAGTAATAGATTGGAAAGTCATGTCGTCAGGACCTACGTTGGAAGCTCTTACTTGGACAAGATTGGGCTCTTTGGGAATCAGCAACGCGTTTCATCTACATAATATTATATAATTATATTAACGAGCTTAAAAGACATTTTGAGACAACTCTCTAAGACTCATATGACGAATTTTGACCACGAACTTCTTGACTTTGTCGATGGTTTCGCCAGTGTTTGCTAATGAAGGCAACCAGAATGAGGAAAATGAACTATCACTTCTAGGTCTACTTTGAATATTGTATCATTTATATGCTTTCGTTTTTGATATTCACAATTCATCGTAAGGCCTTCTGCAACATCTTCAGGGATTCGGTACGTGGCATTTCGTTTTCGTTTGAAACGCAAAATGTAAATAAAATTCTTTCTTCAACTAATTTTGACTTTGTAAAAAATTGCAGGCAACTCAAAATGTTTGACTACAAAAATAGCCACTGTCTATAATACACTGTGTGACAGATCGCTCTCAAATTCCTCGTGGTAATTGAATAGAAAGGTACTTTTTCTATTCATTATTGACGCAACAACCCCGTGATAATACAGCCTTGGCTCGGCAGACTACTGGCAGAGTTAGAGACAGGAGATGTTTTCTTTTTAGGGTGAAGAATTGTTAGTTCTACGCCCAAATCTCTACTGCCATATTAGACAGAAACCTACGGTTTAAAAAAGATTCCGAACCACTACAAATATCCATGGCACCACCGGGACTCTAACCCGAAACCTTTGGCACCGAGCCTAGTCACTCGGTCATCAGGTCCCCACTATGCTACCAACTAATAAAAAAAATTTTTTTATTTATATTTCAGATTGTAAAAAAATTATTAAAATTTTAATTTCAATATTATAAATTATAATTTCCGGATATTTATTACACTTAGATTAATATATATTTTTTGGCACCTGCTTTTTAATATTGCTTTCAGAAAAAAAATTTGCAATTTTAAAATATTGTTTCTTTTAAAACGTTTTTCACCAAGTAGCTACCTACATTAAACAATTTAAATATTTCTTTTGTCGGACTCGTGGCTCAGTGGAAACGCTCGCAGCTGGTGAGCATTAGGGTGGAGGTTCAATCTACTGGCGGCTTAGTTGTAGACATTGTTTCAAAAAACGAGGAAACTCAATGGCGTTTGGGACATCTACAGCTTGCCTCGTGAATCGAACTACCTGGAAGGAGTTTTCTTCCATATGATATGTAAAAGCGGTGTAGCTCTTCCTGATAGATCCCCGGAAGGCACTGCCTTCTTTCTTTAGCGACTACCACGAGTCAAGTCAGTACTTTTACCTACTGGTGTTCCATCACAACAAAAGCTGCTTGATGGCCAATTGGTTAGCGCTCTGGCCTTTGGTATCACAGGCTTCTAGTTCGATTGTAGCGATGGTATAGATGTGTGTTAGTGGTTCGGAATCCACGTTAAACTGTAAATCCCGGTCTACTTAGTCTAAAGTGTACAAAGAATGGCAGCGACAAACACAACCAAACCATACAGAAGCTTCCCCTTTTCCTCTTCCCTCGTTTCATGAGAACAAACAAATAGAAACTGAAAACAACCACACGCCACCAAGCAGCCACCTACTTTAAACATTTAAATATTAATTAGAATAAATTTTAATTTAAATTAAATATTAATTAATAAAATTTTATTTAAAATTAAATATTAATTAAAATAAATTTAATGAAGAGGGGACTTATTTCGATTGAACTCCGTAAAAGGTACGCCAGTTGCCAGGGTGGTTCTATTGGTAAATTTGTATACGCCCCCTTACGAGTTGGTAGGCAGTTTTGTGCGTTGATTTACGGCACCTTTAGGATTGGGGGTGCCTTCATGCGAACCCTCTTCCCTCTCTCATCTGCAGTTAATTGCCGAAAGCGTTTTACGGACGCAAGGGACTGGGCTAAAGGCTTTATATTTTTACGATTTGGAGACGAGAAGACTCGGCCAGCTATTCTGCTGCTGATGAAATACTGGCGCTGTTCTTCCGATTTGGCGACTTTTGCTGTCGAACAAATGGCGACAAAAAGTGTTGAAAAAAGTTACAATTATGAGTTCCCATAATTACGAGACAGAAGTGGGAGTTAAGCGAAAAAAATGTATGGGGGTTGCAAAACCCTCAAGGCCAATTAAAGCAGTTTTAATTCGAGATCTTTTATGGGGGGACTTTTAATATTTTTAAAAATCTCCTTTGCGGTAATTAAAAGTAGGATTTCTTGAAGGAAGAAGGAAATTTATTCCTACACCAAAAAAGGAAATTGTTTATTAATTTTTTTTAAAGTATGTTTTTGATGTTTTGATCAAGTTGTACTAAAAATAACTTTATGAAATAAAAAATAATAAAGCTTGTTATTAAAAATGTTTCTAAAACACCTCCATGTAAATTTGGGGTAAGACAAATCCCAGAAGTCAAATTAAATAAATGGATATGTTTTCGTTCAAGTAATCTTATAGCTGTGTTGGAGTTTTTAGAGATCTCATTGTAGGAATTAAAATTAATGAATCGAACATAAATAAATGGAAGTATTTGTTTCCAGAAAAATTAAAAAATAACAAAGTTTTATTTCTTTTCCATTTTTTTTTAATTTTTTTTTTATTTCTTTTCCATTTCTTTTCGTATAAATCACAAAACGTAAAAATGTTAAAAGTTCTTAAAGTTACACTAAGCAACAATTTAGAACATTTGTTTACATTAATAACCTAAAATGATATTGTGAACTTTTTAATTGAATTAATAACTTAATTAGAATTTTAAAAAAAATTGTGTGATTATTTATTTAATTATAATTGCTGGTCTAATATTATTATTTATAAATAAATATTTCCTTTGGAATAGAATATTTATTTAACGGGACTGAATGCATTTAGAATTGTATTTAATAATTTTATTACTGTAATGTCTCGGCCTGTATTAGATCTATGACGGCTTTAAGACGAGGCCCATTTTCAGGTTCATGGAAACACTTTAATTTTTATTTATAAGCACTATATATCTATATCTATCTATATATATATACAAATAATGTATTCTGAGTTTTTACACAAAGAAATGGAAAATAGAAAATAAATAAAATTTGATTCCGAGTGCCAAGGTCAGAGATTCTCCAGCCTGCGTCCAATCTAAAAATACGTGATCTGCGGCAGACTTTAATTATAACACGGTGTGGTAAACGAAAGCACAAGGGGTTTACATTGCAAGAAAGTGGAAACTCCATCTTTTCAGTCACTTCATACGGGGAAAAAAAAAAACATTTTGGTCGACTGGTCACAGAACTCTCCCCCTTCTTCACCAAACACCTCCTTTTAAGACAATTTATCATGAGACAATTTATCAATTTATCTTCCCTCACTTCTCAATGGAGTAGACATTTCTCAGGTCGTGTTCTATCACCAATTACGATCGAACAACTCATGGTGTAGTTTATATTCAATCTGTAGTTATTTCGACCTGTGCTGATCGATCAAATGGGAACAAAAAGTATTGAAAAAAGGCACGGTTATGAGTTTTCATAATTACGAGACAAAAGTGGAAGTTAAGCGAAAAACTATGGGGGATGCAAAACCTTCAAGGCCAATTGAAACAAACGAGAAAGTTTTAATTCGAGATCTCTTATGGTGACTTTTAATATTTTTAGAGAAAAAAAAGGAGGTCTTCTCGAGGTAATTAAAAGTAGGATCTCATGGAGGAAGAAGGAAATTTATTCCTACACTAAATTTTATTTCTTTTCTATAGATTCATATAAATCACAAAACGTAAAAAATAATAAAAATTCATAAAATTAGATTATACAGCAATTTAGAACATTTGTTTACATTAATGACCTTAAATGACATTTTGAATTTTTTATTTGAATAAAAAACTTATTTAGAATTAAAAAATAAAAGATATTTTGTTAATTATATCTAATTATAATTTTGTGGATTTAATATTATTATTTAAGGGCTTGATGGCAGAGTGACTAGTTCTCTGGAGCTCAGTGCCACAGGTTTCGTGTACGAGTCCCGGCGGTTACCATGGATGTTTCTAATGGTTCGAAATCCACTTTAAACCATAGACCATTTAAACCATTTAGCCACTTTAAACCAATGCCCATTTAAACCACTTAGCCACTTTAAACCATTAGGCCCGGACCTTAGGTCCCGGCCTAATATGACTGTAGATCATTGGGCGTATTGTTGTAATCCTACCTCGTAAAATGAAAACCTCTCGAAATCTGCTAGTAAGCAGACCAACTTTCCATTCAAATATTTGGTGGAAAAGATTTTGACCCACAAAGAAACAAAAATTTTCAACAAATTATTGAGTCTTATGAGTCAATAAACTAAAGCTAATTATTAGCACTTAAAAGCATTATTTATTAGTAATTATTAAATACTTATTTTTAAACATATGGTGTTTTTTAAACAACTTTTAAACTAATTTATAAAAATTTGTTTGCACAAAATATAAATTTTATCTTAAGATATTCCCTACAAGTAAAAATTAAGTTTAAAATATTTTTTCTAAAACATTGTTTTACTGATTATGATAAAAATCATTAACAATTATAAACCTATCTAGTGCCCAACTTTTAGTCTCTAAAATATTAAAAATAACGGGTAGATTTTATTCCATTAATAAGTCATTTTTATCAGTTTCAGCAATGGTAAATCTGATAAATAATTAAATTAATCACTATCTGCTATGTTGTAATTACGATGTCGATGTTCATGTGAATACTAGATAATAAACAAATATTGACATAATAACTAATATTTATTTTATGTTAGAGAGTAACATATATTGATATAATATCTAATATATATTTTATGTTAAATAGTAACAAATATTGGCATAATATCTATTATTTAAAAAGCATGACATTTATTGTTATCTTATTCTCAAGAAATGAATAATTAAAATTTGACTCATTAATTGACTTCATTGATTTAAATACTGTAAGTTTTTAGATAGCTTATTTATTAGGTTTATTTTTATTCACCTAACTTTCAAGAAGATTTTAAGGTTCATTTTACTTCTGATTTTTTAAAATACCAATTACCTCAGTAGTTACGAGCATTAAGAAATTTTCTGTAGTGTTTAAATAGTTTTCCTGTTCTTTATTAAAAAAAAAAAATAAATAAATAATTCTTGTAATTATATCACTTAAACTTAAATATAATCTTAAGCAGTTCTGTTCATTGTAATTAATTTAATTAATCGTAAAAAATTAAATACTTGTAATTAGATCATTTAATAATATGTAACTGTAACCGTATTATGGATCAACATTTCAAATAATATGAAACAATTTCAATGAAATATCATATATTAAATGCATAGACATGATTTATCTGAAATATTTCTCAAAACTACTACTCAAAATTAGAAATATCAAAAACGATAATACAAACTGTTTGGATTAAGTGCTTATATGACACAGAGCTTATTAATTCTTTCCATTCCTTAATGTATTCGCTTTGCAATTGCCCGTTTCAACAACATTTTAGCCTTTATAATAACCAAGAATTAGCACATTTACAATCAAAAAATACGGAATAGAATACAGAAAATTTATATACAGAAAAACCCAAACTGGAAAAATCAAAAACGATAAAAAATTATTTCCATTCCTTTAGGTATTCGTTTTACAAGTGCATGTTTTAACAAAATTTAAGAGCAAAGTTTAGGCAAATAGAAGTTTATAAGAATTAGAAAAACGAATTTTATTTAATAAATTTACATACATTTACTAGTTTTAAGGACATTTACTGTGTTAAAAATTCAATCTTAAGAAAAAAAAATCGGTGAAAAAATTAATTTTTCAACAAGTTTAGAGTTATTATTATTATTATTATTATTATTTAGGGGTGTCTGATGGCCGGGTAGCATTTAGAATTTTTCAACATTTACAATTTACATCTACTTTTCAGTATTTAAAATCAACATCAAAACTTTTTTCTGTATTTAGAAATATACTTCTATTCAGTATTTAGAAATATACTTCTATTCAGTATTTAGAAATATACTTCTATTCAGTATTTAGAAATATACTTCTATTCAGTATTTAGAAATATACTTCTATTCAGTATTTAGAAATATACTTCTATTCAGTATTTAGCAATATACTTCTATTCAGTATTTAGAAATATACTTCTATTCAGTATTTAGAAATATACTTCTATTCAGTATTTAGAAATATACTTCTATTCATTATTTAGAAATATACTTCTATTCAGTATTTAGAAATATACTTCTATTCAGTATTTAGAAATATACTTCTATTCAGTATTTAGAAATATACTTCTATTCAGTATTTAGAAATATACTTCTATTCAGTATTTAGAAATATACTTCTGATATTTTACTGATATTACCTGAGTTTGTTATTCAGTTGGATTTGAGGATGCTTTTCTATTCCCTATAGTGCTAAAAAAAGGGATTAATCAAAAGAAAAATAATAATACCCCCCTTATTTTTCTAAAAATATTTATATATTAGCAAACAGCCTTTATACTAACCAAGAATTAGCACTTTACAATAAAGAAACACATTATTAATACTCTCAAGCGGCATTTCAACAGGAGGAAAGAAACATTTAAATTACATGCCCCACAATGGTAGTGTGTGTGCTGCCTCCTCCCGAAATCACTAACTCCAGTGTGTTCCGTGTCCATCAAAACTTTTTATTTGGAATCTATATCCAAACATTTTCAGTATTTAGAATCTGCTTCAAAACTTCTTCTGTATTTAGAATCTACGTCTACTCAGAACAACAGAACTCAGAACATACAGAAGAAGTTTTCTGTATTTAGAATCTACATCTACTTTTTAGTATTTAGAACCTACATTCATTATTTAGAATGTGCATGAAAACTTTTTCAGTATTTAGAAACGTATTTTACCTAATTAATTTCTGATATTTTGCTAGTATTACCTGAGCTTGGGATTCATTTGGAATTGAGGATGTTTTTCTGTTCCCTCTTTTCCACACAAAAAAGTGATTAATCAATAAAAAAATAATAATAACCTCTTATTTTTCTAAAAATACATTTATTATCATGTAGCCTTTTTAATAGCCGAGAATTAGCACCAGACCAGTAGTCTTTATAATAACCAAGAATTAGCACGTTTACAATAAAGAAACACATTATTAATACTCTCAAGCGGTATTTCAACAGGAGGATGGAAACATTTTAATTACATGCCCCACAATGATAATGTGTATTCTACCTCCTCCTGAAACCCCAACCTACAGTGTGTTCCGTCTTCATCAAAAATTTTCAATGTTTAGAATCTACATCAAAACTTTTTCGGCATTTAGAATCTACATCAAAACTTTTTCAGCATTTAGAATCTACATCAAAACTTTTTCAGTATTCAGAAATATATTTTACCTAATTTACTTATGATATTTCGCTGTTAATTCTTGATCTTGTGATTCATTTGGATTTGAGGATTCTCACTGTTGCTAAAAAAAAGTGATTAATCAATAAAAAAATTATAATAACCCTTTATTTCTTATAAATATATTTAGTATCAAGTAGCCTATTTAATAACAAATAATTAGCACTTTTACAGTAAATAAACACATTATTAATATTCCCAAGTTGCATTTCAACAGGAAGATAGAAACATTTTAATTACATGACCACAATGGAAATGCGTGTGCTTCCTCCTCCTGAAATCCCCAACTTCAGTGTGTTCCGTCTCCATCAAAACTTTTTCAGTATTTAGAATATATATCGAAACTTTTCAATATTTTGAATCGACATCTACTTTTCAGTATTTAGAATCTACAAGTAGTAAATTAGGTAAAATATATTTTTAAACTTTTTTAGTATTTAGAAATACATTTTACCTAATTTACTTCTGATATTTTACTGATAATTCCTGAGCTTGTGATTCATTTGGATTTGATGATATTTTTCTATTCCCACTATTGCTAAAAAAAGCGAGTAATCCATAAAAAATAATAATAACCCCTAATTTTTCTATAAATATACTTATTAACAAGCAGCCAAGTCTTATTACAATAACCAAGAATTAGCACGTTTACAATGAAGAAACACATTATTAATACTCCCAAGCAGCATTTCAACAGGATGATGGAAACATTTTAATTACATGCCCCGCAATGGTAATGTTTGTGCTTCCTCCTCCTGAAACCCCAACTCCAGAGTGTCTTCCGTTTCCCGATTTGAAATTCAAAATAGGAATGCCAATTTATTACATCTCCGTCGCGTTTTCCCTCTAAATCCCTCATTCTAGGGAAAAGAAAGAATGAAAGACCAATAACAGAAGAAGAAAAAAATAGGGGATGGGGGAATATGAGGGCAATCTAAGTACTGTCCTAGAAAATGAGATGTGCCCCCAAGAGCTAAAATTAGTACTGTTGGAAGACGTCGAAATTAATGATGTGGAACGAAGCACTGCGGAAGACGGTCCATGGAAGGACCCACAGATAAAAAGAACGACTCTATTAAGCCAGAGTAGACATCATTAAGTGAGGTTGGTAGTGGATGTGAAAAATGATTAATGCCCTCCCCTTCTTCGCAAGGGCAGGATTGGTTGGCTTTACATCGGTTAAATCATTACGTGCAGTTTTGTTTTATTTACATGAAAGCGATTTTAGTGGGACTATTCTGAGTCAAATAGTTCATATTTTCTGTAATCCAAAAATATTATTATCATGTGTTAACATGAAGTTGTCTTGATTAGAAATCCGCGAGTCCGTTTCCAAAAAAGTGAGAAAAATATGTATGAGTGTAAGTCAGTATTTAAAACAGATTAACCATCTCGCGCAACACGAGAAACTTTCATTTCAAATTTTTTATTTAAAATAAAGTCTGATATTTACGGGATTTTATATATGTGTGTTTCAAAACTGGCATGGAATATACGAGTATATTGCTAATTATAACGATTGACAGATATCAAATAGTGATCTGTAGTACATTTTGAATTGTCTGGCTTTTAAAATATAAATATATTATTGTTTCAGTTGCCTGAAAATTGCGTCTAAGTTTTAGTTTATGTAAATAAAAGTTAATTTAGCTGTCACTTAACACATTTCTCTGTCTGAACTGGATAGCTCTTCTTGTAGTATTTGAACAATTGCTTCTTCATAAAGATCTAGAGTAATTATATTTTGTTATATTCCTTTTGATATTGAATTAGATAGTTCCTGTGTGGATTCTGCAGTTTAAGGTTCCGATTTCAAGTCTTTTTTCCACAGCGGATATCGCCAAACCAACAGTATTTTGAAACCACAGCGGACATTTTGCTTGTTTAGGAGGGGACTTAGCGAAAACCGCAGGGGAAAAATTACCAAATAAATATGTGTTGCTAAAATATAACGATTTACCCATATCAAATCACTGATCTGTAGTTTCTATTGAATCATGTGACTTTCAAAATATAAAAAAAAATGTTGTTTCAATATTTTCAAAATAGTGTTTAAGGATTAGTTTATGTTTATCAGACTTCCGTCTGTAGACTTAGTAGTTCTTCTTGTAGTATTTGAACAATTGCTTCGTCATAAAGTTCTAGAGTTTTTTAATTTTGTTGTATTACTGTCGCTACTGAATTTCATATTTCTTGCGGCAATTCTGCACATTAGGGTTCGTATTTCGCCAAGTCTTTTTTCAGCGCTAAAAATCGCCAAAACGTCAGTATTTTGTAACCACAGCTGGTATTTATTTGTTAAAATTGCAAGGGAAAAAAATCGCCAAATAAACAAGCGGAATACACGTTTATTATAATATTCTGATCAATTGCTTCATAAATTTCTCGGATTATTAAGCATTAGTATAATCCCATGTGTATTCGTCCAGAAAAGGATGTTCACACATGATAAATTGAAATTCTTGAAAGGATTTGAGTTTTCTTTAGTTTTATGTATATTATTTATAACTTAATAAATAAGAAAATAATGATTTATTTTTTACCCCAGTTTTTATCTTCTTTCTGCATTCTTATGAAATTTTATTTCTTAACTAATTATAAAATTGATAAAAACTAGAATTATTGATATTTATGATAAAACTACTTGTGAATCATAAGACCTATGGCATGAAATATGCAACACAAATTATAAAGAAAATAAAAAATATATTAATGTGTAAAAGGATGGAATTAATATTTAGGTTTTGAGAAAAGGTAGTTTAGCAGAACAATTATGTTTTCTTATCTAATATGATCCATTTATCCTTTATACTCACCATTTATCTTCCTTTTTTAAATAGATTGTCACTCTGTAATAAGTATAGAATGCAACGTCTGCAAAACCAATTCTAATACCAATGCTAGTCTAAATATCCTTTATTCTAAATATACAACTATATGCTAGTATATTCGTACAGTCTTGTTTATACTAAGATCATCCCTCCAAACAAAAATAAACATTGAGTTAGTTTGAAAGTTGTATTTATGTTATGTCTGTCAGCTGTCATCATGATTTATGTCAGCTGACACAATATCCTTTATTCTAAATATGCAGCTATATGCTATTATATTCGTACAATTTTATTTATACTAAAAACATCCAACTAAACAAAAATAAACATTCAGTTAGTTTGAAATTTGTATTTATGTTATGTCTGACAGCTGTCATCGTAATTTATGTCAGCTGTCTAAATATCCTTTAATCTAAATATGCAGCTATATGGTATTATATTCGTACACGTACGTATTACGTATTATATTCGTAAATATCCTTTATTCTAAATATACAGCTATATACTATTATATTCGTACACGTATGTAGTACGTGTTATATTCGTAAATATCCTTTATTCTAAATATGCAGCTATATGCTATTATATTCGTACACTTTTGTTTATATTGAAAACATTCACCTAAGCAAAAATAAACATTCAGTTAGTTTGAAATTTGTATTTATGTTATGTCTGACAGCTGTCATCGTAATTTATGTCAGCTGTCTAAATATCCTTTAATCTAAATATGCAGCTATAAGGTATTATATTCGTACACGTACGTATTAAGTATTATATTCGTAAATATCCTTTATTCTAAATATGCAGCTATATACTATTATATTCGTACACGTATGTATTACGTGTTATATTCGTAAATATCCTTTATTCTAAATATGCAGCTATATGTTATTATATTCGTACAATTTTGTTTATATTGAAAACATCCACCTAAGCAAAAATAAACATTCAGTTAGTTTGAAATTTGTATTTATGTTATGTCTGACAGCTGTCATCGTAATTTATGTCAGCTGTCTAAATATCCTTTAATCTAAATATGCAGCTATAAGGTATTATATTCGTACACGTACGTATTAAGTATTATATTCGTAAATATCCTTTATTCTAAATATGCAGCTATATACTATTATATTCGTACACGTATGTATTACGTGTTATATTCGTAAATATCCTTTATTATAAATATGCAGCTATATGCTATTATATTCGTACACTTTTGTTTATATTGAAAACATTCACCTAAGCAAAAATAAACATTCAGTTAGTTTGAAATTTGTATTTATGTTATGTCTGACAGCTGTCATCGTAATTTATGTCAGCTGTCTAAATATCCTTTAATCTAAATATGCAGCTATAAGGTATTATATTCGTACACGTACGTATTAAGTATTATATTCGTAAATATCCTTTATTCTAAATATGCAGCTATATACTATTATATTCGTACACGTATGTATTACGTGTTATATTCGTAAATATCCTTTATTCTAAATATGCAGCTATATGCTATTATATTCGTACACTTTTGTTTATATTGAAAACATTCACCTAAGCAAAAATAAACATTCAGTTAGTTTGAAATTTGTATTTATGTTATGTCTGACAGCTGTCATCGTAATTTATGTCAGCTGTCTAAATATCCTTTAATCTAAATATGCAGCTATATGCTATTATATTCGTACAATTTTATTTATACTAAAAACATCCACCTAAACAAAAATAAACATTCAGTTAGTTTGAAAGTTGAATTTACGTTATTATAAAATCTTTCAAGTAAACATTCGTTGCTTTGGATACTTAAGAAAGTTTGTGGATGTTGAAAACTTATCATTCATTTTCTTAGACAACGTACAGAGTATACGTTCTTGCGTTCTTAATTTTGAGGAATACAATTCCTTTTCAAATTACGAACAGGGGTATACGCTTCGTATTCTTCCGTTCATCAAGAGGTTCGAGAAAGTTAAGGAAAATTTATTCTGCAAATCTAACATGCAAATTCACCCTACCAAAAAAGGAAATCTTGTAACGAATGTCAAAGATTTAACTAAACATCCTCTGTTCTTTATCCAAATGGGAAACATTCGATTCTGCACGAACTGTATAAATTTCTGTCGTTGATCACATTCCAAAACAGAACTTTCCACTGCAAAATAAATTTACGTCAAGCTCCAGAATTTCTGTTGGAACACGTTCTTCCCCATAACTCCGCGAATCGGTTATTTCTCAGGATTTTCTTACCTTGAATTTTCGGGAGGCATATCTTACTTATTACGTTCGATTTCTATCTTTTTTTATTGACTTTTTCGAATCCATATTCAGATGAAATACTGACAAAATAACAACATCGAAGACCTACCCTTTCTGCCACTCCCCCCACCCCCAACATAAAAAAGTGTACTCAGTGCTTCATGCTATTTGCTTTTCGACAGTGGCAGCTGAATTTTTAAAAAAAAAATAAAATAAAAATAAATAAAAATCGCGCAAGCACGCGCGTTTTTCCCCAAGACGAAGTAGAAAAGGGGAAAAAAAAATTAACATGATATGCATTTTACTTTTATAGGGCGGGTACGTTTTACCGCATCTAGATTTCGTTCACTTAGAATTCTAATTTAAGAGGTCTCGAAAATGCACATCCAATATTTCTTTCTCGGATAGAAAAAGGGGGAAAAAAATCCCTACACATGTAGTTCCTGGAGAAACTAATGGATAAAGAAAGAAATATTCCTAGAAACTTTCTTCTTATTTTTTCTTTTTCCCTAGGATTGCCCCTAGGCGCAAAAGAAAAAGAAACACGTAGAGAGAAGAGAGAACAATGCAAAAATCTTGATATTTATTTGGCTCCTTTTATCTTTGCATAATGCCCGGTTCGAACACGGAACAAACTTCTGTTTCAAATGCCCCCAAGTAAAATACTCACTGTTCCGTTTTTCCCTCGCACGAAATATGGCAAAGGATCACAAAGTTTTCCTGCTGCTTGGACAATCAAACTCGTAAAGAAGTTTTTTGTCCTTTCTACGTGAGGATTTGAGACAAAAGTATGCTGGCAAAAAAATAAATTAAAGAACAGAAAACGTTCGATCGTGCTTAGATCTCTTTTATTCGCTTTTGTGTTTCTTCAGCTGAAACATATTTTCGCTAAACGAAAATTTGTTTTAATAAGCACATAAGCAATATTGCTGTTTTTTATCACGTTGTCTATCTTTTCATTTTTTATTTTTTTATGTATTTTTATTTTATATGTGTGTATATTTGTTATATTGTTTATATATGGAATTCTTATTAATACAATATTATTATTATATTGTTACATTAGTTCTTCTATCAATGACTGTCAAATTATTAAATAACTAAATGTTTAAAAAACTGAATTTCATTGATTTGATAATTCTATAGTCAGCGTAGAATATTTTTTCTCACGGAAAGAGTTTTGGCATTTCATTCCCAGAAGAGAGGAATGTATGTTATTTGACAAATATATACTAAACCCATCACTCAAATTTGACAGCAGACAAGCATTATAGTGGGCAGTTATATTAGATGTAATTAGTGTTTTGTACTAATGAGAGCAACCTGTCACTCAAATCTGATAGCAGATATTCGGTATCATGTATAATGAGACTCGGGAAATTAGCGAATGTCTGTGTGACCTTCACAGATCGAAACAACTATAGATTGAAAATGAACTATACCATGAATTGTTCGATCTGATTGGTGATAGACCACGAGCTGTGAAATGTCTACTCCAACGAGAAGTGAGGGGAACTGACTCCCCTTTTTGACGGATTGTCTTAAAAGGGGGTGTTTGGTGTTTGGAATGTTTTTTAAAGTGAACCCTTGTGGTTTCATCTATCACACAGTGTGATAGTTAATGTCTGTCGCAGACCAGGCAATTAAATTCGACGAGAATTCTGAAAAATCTCCGACGTTGGAATAAACTTTACTTATGATTTAATCGTGCACTTGTAATCAATTTATGTTTTAATTTTTCATATCTTTGTGCAATAATCCAGAGTTCATAGTTTGTATATATATATATATATATATATATATATAAATTGCTTGTAAATAAAAGTTAAAGTGTTTTCATGAACCTGAAAGTGGCCCTCTTCTTGAAGTCGTTATAGGTCTAATATAGGCACAGACGTTACATTAATAGAACAAATATTATTTTAGGTTTTCTTAAATTAGAATTCAAAGTGCATGGAATTAATTGTAGTATAACGCAATTTCCTCTATGAGGATAAAAATGTATTTTATGATGTCATTGAAATCCTTATGATTATAAATATCGTATTATTGTTAATGTTCAAATATTTGATGTTCTATTTCTCTCTCATTATTTCCTCTATTAATGTCTGTAGTGCTATTAAATAACTAAATATTTTTTTAAATGAATTTCAATGAATTGATAATTCTACAGTTAGTACAGATATTACATGTGCATTTTTTGGTCCGCTTAAATTAGAATTGAAAATGAACAGAAATAGGTGCGATATTACGTAATTTCTTCTATGAGAATAAAACAGTATTTTATGATGTGAATGAAATCCTTATGATTCTAAATGCTGTATTCTTGTTAATGTTTATATACACAGTCCAGTCACATTAATGTGACCACCACCTACTTTCGACGTCAACGTGAAATAGCGAATCCCAAAAGGCAGGTGGCAGCTCATTGCAGTGGAGTGTATATAAAGAATTCCACTTAATACCACTTAAATACCACTTAATACCACATTCCCCACTCTACTTAAAGCCAGAATATACAAGATTGTATATTCTGGTTTTTGACAGGTGGTCACATTAATGTGACTGGACTGTGTATTTGATGTTCTCTTTGCTCTCACAAGATTCGGTAAAGGATCATAAAATTTTTCCATTCTTGGATAAACAAACTCAATTTCAGTAAGCATATAATTAATATGCCATTTTTTTTTTTGGTCAGTCTGTTTTTTTTTTTTTTTTTTTTTTTAAATTCATTTTCTGTTTTCGTTTGTCTACGTCTGAGTGCATTTCTCTTCAGTCGTTTTTAATAAAGAGAGAGTCGTCATTTAGTACTATTAATTACTATTTAGCAAAGAATCAAAACGTTAATAATTTTTTAGTAATCATTATTTAAATTAATTTATTACATTCTTATTAATTATTATTTTTAACAAAAAGTTAAATTCTTTTATTAATAATTATTATTAAAAATTTTTATTTAATAATTATTATAAATAAATTTCTATTTAATTACATATAAAAATTTTTATTAATATTTATTATTAGATCTTTTTAAATTAATGTTTCTAGTAATAGTATTTATAGTAATTAATATTAGTAGATAATTTTAATTTGAATAGTAGATAATTTTAATTTGAATAGCAGATAATTTTAATTTGATATATATAATTGTGTAGATTTTTTAGTAGATAATTGTAATTTGAATTAATAGTAGCTATTTTTAATTAATTTGAATTAATAATTAATTAATATTAATAAATATATACTATTAATTACGATTTATTATATCATATAAATGAAATTCGTAAATAAATTTTTGTCTTTATTATATGAGTATTTGAGTCCAAAGTGTACAGGACAAAATAAGTTCATATAAAGTATTCATTTAATTAAAATAAAGTGTTCTATTGTGCTTAGATCATTACTCATTCATTGCTTTCATTTAAAATGCATTTTTACAATTGAAATTTAACTTTGAATAGTACTTATAAGAAAGACATAGATATTTACCATGTAGAAACATTTTCACAATAAAAAAGCGTAAAAAAATAAAAAAACCCGTAAAATATACAGTTTCCTTCGTAAAAACCTTTATATGCTTTTACGTGTTTTTTAACGAGAATATGTTCATTGGTAGTTTTTAAGTAAAATTTCACATGATAGGAAAACATGTTTTATCAATGCTAAACATATAATGGTTTATTCATATTATCTTCCAAGTTTCAATTGAAAAATAATTTTAGCACAGTAAAATTCATATATAAGTCATGGAAATATTAAAAATTACTGAATGAAATGTTTTTCTAATACTTGAATGTTTAGTTTTTTATTAATAAACGGCTGGTATATCTCCCACATTTATTCCATTCACCAAAATGTAAAAGCATACCTCTTATTATCTCTCAGTTATCGAAGGTTTATTTTTCTTTGCATATTTACAAGAAAGTAGTACTCTTCATAAAACTGATAAATCGACTCCTTATTCTTATCTATTAAGTTTTGACTTATCAATAAAACTCATTCAAGATAAACCGCTTAAAGCATAGATAAAAGTTAGAAGATTCTCGATTATTTTTGAGGTACTTTATTATTATCTATGAATTTTAATGGACTTTTGACATTGTTGTCTATTTTACCCCACCAAGTATTGTTGCTTAGTAGAGCATTGGCGTATGCAATTTTTTACACTTTAAGACTATCTAACTGGAGGTTTAACTATCTGGAGGTTTACCAGGGACAACTATATTAAGCTATATATAGGGAAAGGATGGCGGTTTACAGGGGATAGCTATATTAAGCTATATATAGGGACATGATAGAGGTTTACCAGGGATACCTATATTAAGCTATATATAGGGAAAGGATGGCGGTTTACAGGGGATAGCTATATTAAGCTATATATAGGGACATGATAGAGGTTTACCAGGGATACCTATATTAAGATATATATAGGAAAAGGATGGAGGTTTAACAGGGATAGCTATATTAAGCTATATATAGGAAAAGGATGGAGGTTTACCAGGGATAGCTATATTAAGCTATATATAGAGAAAAGATGGAGGTTTAAAGGGGATAGCTATATTAAGCTATATATAGGGATATGATGGAGGTTTACAAGGGATAGCTATATTAAGCTATATATAGGAATATGATGGAGGTTTACTGGGGATAGCTATATTAAACTATATATAGGATATGATGGAGGTTTACCGGGGATAGCTATATTAAGCTATATATGGGAATATGATGGAGGCTTACCAGGGATAGCTATATTAAGCTATACATAGGGATATGATGGAGATTTACCAAGGATAGCTACATTAATATATAAATAGGGATAAGATGGAGGTAAGGAAAATTAACTAATAAATAATATTATTTAAATATTCTAATAAATATTATTACTATTACTAATATTATTAATTGTATAATATTTATTGGAATGACTAATAAATATTATACAAACAATAATAATAAATATCTATCGTAGTTAACAAGTTGAAACATTTTAATTTAATACAAAATTATATTTTTTCAATTCCTTCTATTAGCTCCCACTCTCCCTATATATATCTTGTCCAAATTTTTAATCGTTAATAAAATACTTTTTATTCACCCACTCAAGTTCAAATACATTTTTTTAACTTGTAGTGGATGGCACTTGATGTTAATACAGTTTTTTCAAATATTAATTCAGTAATTAAATTAAATTAATTAATTTTACTTTTTTTTAGATTTAAGTTGCATATATCTATCAGATAAACGTAAGATAAACGTAAAAAAAAAATGAATTGAAAATTATTTATAAAGAACTTTCTGCAATATAGTGAAAAAAAAGTAGGAATTGATTTAAATTTTATTTTTTTTTTATATTGCTTGTTTTCATTTTTATTATTATAACATGTATAATTTAATGCGTTAGAATAAGATATTTTAATCGTAAAAGATTTTAGTAAAAAGAATCTTTGGACGTTTTGTAACTGTCCTTCCAATAAATCCGCAAGCAACAACAACAAATAAAAAGAAATAACCCTACACTTATGCTTGAGACTAAAGAGGGTAATAAAATTTCTTCGTAGTAGGAAGAGAAGGAATAGGCAGGGAAAAGTAACTAATAGTATTATAATAAATATCACTAATAAATATTATTACTTGTATAATATATATTAGAATGTCTAATAAATACTACACAAATACTAAGAGTAAACTATCGTAGTTAACAAATTGAAACATTTTAATTAATGCTAATACAAGATATTATATATATTTATTACTATACCATATATATGTTAATGTATTAGAATAAGATATTTTCTTTTAATCGTAAAATATTTCAGTAAAAGGAATCTTTGGACGTTTCGTAACTGTCCTTCCAATAAATCCGCAAACAACAACAACAGCAACAAACAAAAAGAAATAACACTACACTTGTGCTTGCGACTAACGAGGCTAATAAAATTTTGTCGTAGTAGGGGGAAAAGAGAGGGAATAAGTAGGGAAAAGGAAGCAAAGAGTAGTAACTCGAGACATAGATATGATTTGGCTCCAAGCTATATCTAATGCTTAGTCAGCGAGTTAAGCGAACCTTGAAACATTTCCTTAGCTGCGATTCTACAACTAGGAAAGAATGCAAGGCAGATGTCCAAGTATGAAAGAGGGAAAAAAAATCCCCACCCGTTTTGCTAGTTATGCGATCACGTGATTCTGGTCTCTCATTTCCTTTATTGTCACGTGATGCTGGTCTCTCATTGTACAGCTGTAATGTTAATATGATAATAAGATTTAAAAGTAAGTAAATATATTAATAAAACAGCTTGAACGTGATATATATGCATTTTTAATTTGTTTATTATCTGTAAGTATCTTGTAAAAAGAAAAAAATAAATTCCAATACATAGAAAAAGATAACATCTATAACTGAAAAATTCTCAAATAAAATTATTTGTAATAATTAAAAGAAAAAATCTGTTGTTATTGTTGTTAAAATATATGTTCTTGCATTTCTTCTAGATTTCTGCCACTGAATCTATTTAAAAAAATACAATTGTTTATTTTTGTTCTCATTAACAAAATTTTGATTAAAAAATTCCATTAAAAAAACTTATAAGAAAATATCATTGGGTGATTAACCATTTATTATCAAACTTTTCAATAAGATTATCATAACACTAGGCAACCATTGATAGAAACAAAAGTGAATAATTTTTGATAAAGTGTTCTGAAGTTATTTGCCGTTGTGCGATAAATTTGTAGCAGTTACAGAATAACCAAATATGCAAGATACACTATTTGAAAAAGGGCTGAATAGGGTATAAATTGAAAATTTAAAAAAAAAATAATTAGTCATTTATATAATTACAGTTAATACTGAATTGCAAATAACTACTGAATTTATTTAAAAAAATTCTCTTGAATTACAATGTTACTCATTAACAAAATTCTAATTAAAAAAATTCAGTTAAAACAATACTTATCGCAAAATATCATACGGTTACTAACCATTGATTACCAAAATTTTTCAATAAGATTTTCATAATGCTAGGCAACCATGGATAGAAACAAAAGAGAATATTATCATATAGATGTTCTGAAATTATTTGAAATTTTGCGATAAATTTGTAGCAGTTACAATTACCGAACAGGCAAAATAAATTATCTGAAAAATGGTGGAAGGAATAAATTGGAAGAATTTTTAAAAATAATTAATCATCTATATAATCACAAAAAACTACTGAATCTATTTTAAAAAATACGGTTAAATATTTTCTTTCTCATTAACAAAATTATCATTTAAAAAGTCAGTTAAAAGATACTTATAACAAAATATCATAGGTTCACTGACCATTGATTATCAAAATTTTTCAAAAGGATTTTCATAAGGATTGACAACTATTTACAGAATCAAACATGAATAAAATTAGATTAGAGGATCTGAAGTTATTTGCTACAGTGAGATAAATTTGCAACAGTTACAAAGTCACCAATTATGTGCGATAAACTATCTGAAAATAGGAAATAAATTGGGAGATTTTAAAAATAATTAGTCATATATATAATTGAAAAAACTACTAAAATCATTAAAAAAATTCTGTTAATTATTTTTGATTTCATTAATAAAATTCTAACTAAAAAAATTCAATTAATATACTTATAACAAAATATCGCAGGGTGACTAATCATTGATTATCAACATTTTTTAAAAAGATTTTCATAACGCTAGGCAACCACTGATTTAAGCAAAAGTGAATAACATCAGATAAGGTGATCTGAAGTTATTTGCTTTTGTGCGATAAAGATGCATATATTACAGAGTTACCAAATGCATAAGATAAACTATCGGAAAAATTGCTGAAAAGCGAATCAATTGGAAGAATTTAAAAAAAGAATTAATTATTTGTATAATTACAATAATACTGAATTACAAATAACAACTGAATCTATTTTAAAAAATAATGTTACTTTTTTTCGTTCGCATTAACAAAATTATAATTAAAAAAAACTTATAACAAAACATCATATTGTCACTAACCATTTATTATTAAAATTTTTCAATACGATTTTCATAACGCTAGGCAATTATTGATAGTAGTAAAAGTGAATAATATCATTATATGGTGATCTGAAGTTATTTGTCATTTTGCGATAAATTTGTGACAGTCACAGAGTTGCCAAATATAAGATAAACTATCTGAAAAATAGCTCAAAAGGGAATAAACTGGAAAATTTCTTAAAAATATTTTGTCATTTAGCTAATTATATATATATATACAACGAATTTTTAAACTATGCTAACCATAGTATATTTGTAAAATTACTTTTAAATTAAAAATTAAAAAGAAAATAATTATGAATAAATTTATATTGTGAGAATTTATTTCAAAATAATTTTTCGATTATTGTAATTGTGTTATCTTCTACTTCTTATTAATTTGACATCAATACGGTATGCTTAAATTTGTCTAATACATATACAGCCTCTGGCCATATCATTATTGCAGCTAAAAAATTTAAAACAATTAGAATTATGTAATCAATCATTATTTTTTTATTTTTAACAATACTGAATGTTCGAATTTATTTTGAAGAAATAAATATTTAAATAATTTGAATAGTAAGTTCTTTTTTCTTTTCAAGTTCTTTTTTAAGTTAAAAAAATAAGTAATTAAATTTAATTCTTTTACATACTCCTTAAAATTGCCCAGTACAGTACAATTTAGTTTAATTTGAAATAATGTGTAAATGAAATATTATTTTAATGCAACATTACTGTTTTATTACATCAAATAATGATTATTAATTTCTTATGTTAATTATTATAAATTTATACATAAGTTTAAAAATATTTTTCCATTTAAACTGCGCATGATGGCAATTAAATCTACCGACAAATAATAATAATTTTGCTAAATAAATAATTAAAAAAAAAATCATGTATTTTTAAAAATTATTTTACATAGTTGAAATTGCTAATGAGTATGCAATGGTCGTAATAGTATGTTCAGGTATATAAATTAAAAAATTATTTCACAAAACTGCCAAAAAAACTATTTCACATTTTAAATAACATTTTTAAATAAATGCTAAATAAATAAAAACAATCAAAATAACAATAAATATAATAAACAATAAAATATCATTATGTTAATTACATCATTAAAATAATTATATAATTAACAAAAATACTAATTAAAATAATCAAATTATTAAATTATAATAAAAATGTATAAATTATATAACATATACAAATTATATTACATAATTAAACAATTACATAATAATCAATAATAACAATCTAATTATGTCATTATGAATCAATTTTTAAAAATTTTCATTGTCAGAATGTTTTACAATAATTTTAATAGTTTCAGTTAATAAGTATTTTCCTCACTTGTGACAATATAGTACAATAGTTCATTATCAAAATACTGCTTACACTGAATATTTTTTTTCTCATTTATTATATCAATGCAATATAGTTAATACAATAATAATTTTGATGTAATGGTAGCAGTTTAAATCTTAATCATTTAGTTAAGTAAATCCCATATACATTTAAATATACCACATGCAACCACATGCACATTTATATTAATGCACATGGTACAGTTACGTATATTATTTTTAAAACATTAAAAAGAACTTTATTATTAAACATTGAAACAATTTGCATTTTTTAAAAGTTGGAAAAAATGAGTTAATTATTGTTTATGATGTTGAAATTATTTCTAAGCAATATTATTGGAAATAAATCCTCACCATAATTTTGTATAAGCCCCATATGTATTTGAATATGCCACATATGGCACATATACAATCACATATACATTTATATTAATACATATGGTACAGTTGCGTAGATTATTTTCCAAAAAAATCAAAATAACTTTATCACCCAATATTGTGACAATTTGTAGTTTTTAAACTTTCGTAAAAACGAGTAAATGAATGCTTATGATGTTGAAATTATTTTTAAGCAATATTATTGGAAACAAATCCTCACCATTAATAACTCTTTTTATTTCTGTTTCAATACAAAACAATACAATAAATATGCAATCTGCTAACATCTTCTTACGTTCCATTAAATTCCACATTATAATGAGCTCGTTTTTGAGATAATATGTTCTTAAGATGCATAGAAATTGTTCTGGTATTAGAATAATTCTGCTTGGAATAAATTAATCCGATATTGATGCAAACGTTTTTTGTCTTAAACATAAAATTTCAGAAAAATAACACTGGTATCTATATCATGAAGAACAAAATCTCTTAAATATTTGGTTTTGAGAAACTAGTTGGAAAACAACATATAACTTTGCTATAATGTTTAGATACGACGCTTCTAATATTGAAAATAAGTCGTCAGCTCTAAATATAAAGTCAATGTGAACCTCACATCAAAAATTATTTTATATTTTTCTGAATTCTATTTGAAATAAAAATAAATCAAATTATTATAAATGAATTTTTAAAAATTTTCAATGGAAGGAAGTTTTGCAATGAGACACAGTTAATAAATATTTTCTTCATTTGTGAAAATATAGTACAACAGTTCATTATCAAGACATTGCTTACACAGAATATTTTTTTTTCTTTTATTATATGAATGCGTTGTAGTTAATACAACAATAATTTTAATATGGTGATAACAGTTTTATTCTTAATCATTCAGTTAAGAAAACCACGTATATATTTAATAACCCTTATATTATATAAATATATATATTGTATTTATATGTAGTTAATTTTTAAAATAACTTTATCATCCAACATTAAAACAATTTGCATTTTACAAAACTTTCGAAAAAATGAGTTAATGATTGCTTATTATGTTGAAATTATTTTTAAGAAATTTTATTGGAAACAAATCATCACCATGAATAGCTCATTCTGTTTCTGTTACCATACAATAACAATACAATAAATATACAATCTGCTAACGTCTTCTTACCTTCCATTAATTTCCACATTATAATGAGATCGTTTTTGAGATACGTTCTTAACAAGGATATACATTGTTCTAGTGTAAGAATAATTTTACTTCGAATAAACTAATCCGGTTTCGATGCAATCGTTTTTGTGATAATCATAAAACTTCAGAAAAATAACACTGGTATTTATATCATGAAGAACAAGATCACTTAAATATTTGGTTTTCAGAAACTAATTAAACAACAACATATAACTTTGCTAAAATATTTAGATAACACGTTTCTATTATTCAAAATTAGTCACCAGCATGGAAGACTGAAGCTCATATTATTTCACCTGGAATTAAAACACAAACAATCTTATTCTGTCCTTCCATCAATTGCCATCTTACCACAGATTTAATTGGTGGATACATCTTTTTAACATTGATAGAAGTTGTATAGTTATAAATCTTTCCTGGAACTAATGGACAAATCAATCCACTACCCCAATGCAAGGCATTTTTGGCTTTGTGATTAAACTTGAGAAATACACCACCAACACCACCGTGGACAAGAGCTGTTAAGTTATTCACTTCAGAATCTACTTGAAAAACAATGCTCAAATCGGTAAAATTACCACGGTATAAAGGACACCATGCTTCGCCTTCGCAGTTTGAGACACTTACATCAAGCACATGTATATTTTCAGGACTGCAATCAGTGTAGTTCATGCCATAAGCAGGTACGGAAAAATAGAAACACACTATGAAGGTTATCAACCAAACCATGCCAGCAGTGAACATTATGCCTTTATCTGCAAAGTAACTCCTAACTGTAACCAACACTGTTCGCTGAATAGCGCTACACTGAAAACGCAGTAACTATGAGGTTTTTTATTATTCAATCATAAGATGAAATGTGATCCAATATAATTCTTCATACATATTCAGTATTTTGTAAATGCAGATCTTATGTGCGTATCCATATTTGCATAGTTGCGAAATAATGATGAAGAAGTCACGTTTTATTCTGACGTTTAAGTATCTGCTATAAAATCTGTAGCACGTAAGGGAACATTTGACATATTTCACAGATGTCATTACGTAAATAAAATCTCGTCAAGTTGACTTATTTGGATATTGTATTAAAAGCAGGTATAAACGTGCGATAAATGGATAAGTCTTTTCTTTGAATACTATGACACAATATTTTTTTTTTATTTCATTAAATTACCAAAGAACTACTATAACATACTTAATCTAAGTTATTTCGAAAATAAATCACGCCTTATTTTTTTTTTTTTTTGAATAGTTAGAAAGTGAATTTTCAAAGAAGGATATTACATTTTTGTAAAAAAAACTAAACTCACTTATCATTTTGGATTGATAAATTAACGTAAATTAAATATTATTATAAGAATTTCACAAATTTTGCAAATTTACGTAAAGGAAATTGATTCTAAGAATAATTATATACCACTACTACTACTACACTACACCACATCACTGTGTCTAGAGCTGATTTGCCCCTATACAGTTTGGGAAGGATGTGGGTGAGAAGTCTGACTGGGCTCTGTGATGCTCTACAGTCATATGAGACCGGAACCTATGACTTAAAGGGTATTCCGTACCACTACAAACAACCATGGCACCGCCGGATCTCGAACCCGAAACCTGTGACACCGAGCGCCAGAGAGCTAGACACTCTGTCATTTAGGCCAAAATATATATACTTATTTGAATTCCTAAAGATCTTTATAAAATTTTCAATATTTTGTTGCTGTTGTTTCTTATCACACTTGATAGACAGCAACATCTAGACCAAGTCCAAGAACCCGTGTGGTCTGATGGAAGGAGGAAAGGGGGGGGTGCTTCTGTTGGGATGGAGCACCCATAGGTAGAAGTTTGACTCGGCTCCGTGTCGGTGAAGAAGGAGGGTAATACCTTCTGAAGGGCCTTTTAGAGAGGAACTACCCCGCATTTGCGTATCGTATGAGAGAAAACCCAGAAAACTCCAACTAGGTAGTCTGACTAAAGAGGCAAGATGTTGAACATCACAAGCGCCGTCGAGCCTCCTCGTTTTTTGAAACAGTGTCTACAACAAAGCAGCCATCGCAGCAATAGCGGCGCATGTTGCCACTGAGTCACGAGTCGGGATCAATATTTTAAAACCTTTAAATTAAAAGGAAAATTCCCAAATCTGTAATGACTATATTATCATATTTAATATCATAAAGAAGTTTCTATTTTATATTATGAATTCCGTTAAAAATTCCCTTTAAAAGTAAAACACAAAAACTGCATTTATTTCTATTTGTAACCGTGCTTCCTCCAACGCACTACAAGAGCTACCCCAGTGGCGTTCAGGAAAAATGGTTGTTACGTCGAAACCCAGGTCCCCCTGCTTAGGGGAGGTCAACGCCCTATGCCCAGAAAAACACCCTGTCTGTGGGGGTGTCTGGCGGGGGGTGAGGGCCAGGGAGAGAGAAAAAGAATGTAAGTAAGGGGAGTTGAGCAACTGCGACCAAAGAGAGAGGTCGTGTAGCAGTGAATCTTAGAGCATGATGGCTGCATAAATAAGAGAGTTGAACTTCTGTAACCAATAAGAAAGGTTGCGTGTGGCAGTCCATCCATGAGTGCGATGGTTGCATAAATAAATGAGTTCAATAAGTGTAACCCCAGAGAGAGGTTGTGTGGTCAGTTCATCTTCGAGTTTGATGACTGCCTAAATAAAGGAGATTAATTATTTACAGTCCATTATTATTATTATCTGTGTATGTGTCGAGTATTATTGGAGTTTGTTTTATGTGTGAGCTATCGAACAATGGTCAATAGGCCGTAAGTTTAGTTCATCTACAATCTATCATCCAGAGAACAAATATATTTAACGCAACCATGAATATAAATTGGCCTTCAGATTCTCACCAGGGGAGGAAGTATATTTCGCGCATCCAACGCGTACTTGAGTATCTTTATTATCTGCTTAGAAGTGGAATCCTTCCACGAATCTTTAATTATATGTCTTTAAATGTGTTAAATATTGTCCGTAATTAATTGTGTGTATGTGGTGTGCAAATAAAAGTGCGTATTTTCAAACCTATGTCTCGAGTCTCAACCCAACCCTACCCAGCTACAATCCAACCGACAGCACTACATATTGCAAATACTAAAGCTCCTTTTTTGAAAGCCTTTTCTCCAACACGAGCAAAATAAATAAATAAATAAATAATGCACGTAATACATGTAATATATTTTTATTCAGTAATTTTAAGGCTTTTGATTTGTAAAAACTGGGAGATAATTATTATTTTTAGAGGGGCAAAAATAGGTTTCAAATATCCAATTAACTAATGATAAATTTACATATGCATAATAATGCTGTTCTGCCTTCTTTGAAGATAATAAAATGATGCATAATGAGTTAATTATAAATTTAATAATCATGACATACCATCTTACACTTTATTCGAAGATGACAAATTTAAAATAATGCCCTGGAATGTAAAAAATAGCAACAAACATACTGAGTCCATCCTCATTATATGTACATTATACTTAAAAAAATATAATTGGCAATTTTTAATTTAGGAAGTTTTTTTTGGTTTCTATTAAGGATCAAAACAGCAAACGAAAAAAATTCAACTTTTGTTAAGACTGATAACACTTAAATGTAACAAAAATATTTTATTTAATAATTTGTATTTTGATACAAAATGAAAGATAAGACATTCTCTTAATTACATGTTAGCTTGGATGATAAATGCTGACAGAGGTCGAGGCTGAATGGTCGAGTGGCTAGCGCTCGGTACCAAAGGGTTCGAGTCCCGCCGGTGCCATGGATGTTTGTAGTGGTTCGGAATCCACTTTATGTCGTAGGTCCAAATATCAAATCTTTTTTTACTTTCCAAATGTCATAAAAACATTCCTTAATCTTAATGAAACTATCCTTTATCTTTAATGTTTTAATTCTTAATTGTCACATTCAGTAACTTTTATGTTACAATATTAGCTCGATAGGCATATTAACATACAATTAAAGTCCCATTTTCAAACTGCTGTAAAATAGAACCAATCCTCACAATGAGTTCAAATTTGAATTGCAGATACTTGCAGATCAAAAAGATTTTCAAAGTGTATTAATAGATGGCGCTTTAAGCAGCATAAACAAAGTTAATTCGGCTGCTAGTGATATTTTGAATCAGAATTACAACGTATTTGGTAAGAGTTGCGCATTAAAACTACTGTAGTGTGCAATGTGCTTGATTGTTTCGGTTTTTGACGGAAAAAAATGACTTCCAAATCATTCAACAGTTGTGACACTGCGAGTGGAAAGCCTGTCGTACCAAATTGATAGGACAAATTGGTGGAACTCTTTTTTGATGCCATACTGTTTCCCCCTTCTTCAAGTATCTTCAGTTCAAATTTGAACTCATTGTGACGAGTGGTTCTTTTTTACAGCATTTTGAAAGTGGGACTTTAATAATAATCCCCCTTTATATATATGTTTTACTTTCCAAATAGCAATGTTAACTTATAGAGTGTATAACATTTCTCTGCGAATGATACCATTATAGTGTGAATTTAATATTTAGTGGCGAACATTTTTAGGAGGAATAGTCAATAAAAAAGTAAATGCCTATTTTTTTAATATTTTAAATTAAAATTAAGGAATATACAACTAGCAATTGCAAATATTTTATACATCTTTCAAAGGTTTTTAATTCTTATTATAATCAATGTTATAACTACCTTTATTTATAGAAGAATGTTGATGCTATAGATTAATATAATGCTTGATGCTATAATATTAATATTCAAGGACATGTAAAGGTTAATTTTTTCCCATTACTGTCAGTGTTTGTTTCTCAGATATAAAAACGAATAACTGGAATTGGAATGTATCAGTAATTGATCACCTGCAAGAATAATATGACTCAAGATAGCATTGGACTGTTTATAAACCTGACTGAGAAACGAGATTTAAAAAACTTAATTTGGGAATGTATGCACATTTCCTTATGTATTACTCTAGAAAAATTACTTGTGTATTACTTTTGAAAAATTCCTATATAATAGATTTAAAAACCTTAGTTTGGGAATGTATATATATTTTCATATGCATTACTCTTAATTACATGTGCATTACTTTTGAAATATTCCTATATAATAGATTTAAAAACCTTAGTTTGAGAATGTATGCACATTTTCATATGTATTGCCCTTGAAAATTACGTGCGTATCACTTTTGAAAAAATAATATATACTATTTTTGACTAATATTTTCATTAATTTATTAATTTAAATTCATTTGCATTAATAATTTTTGAAGATTTCATGTATTTTGCTTTTGTTAACTCCATATGAAATATTCATTTGCTTAATTTTGATTACTTTATATTTTTAAAAAATTTATTTTTCTTTTAAAGCCATCGAATGATTAGATTAAGTTACTAAATAATAATAATAATAATTAATATACATTGCCCGCTTCGTGGCTCAGTGGCAAAGTGTGCCGCTGGTCAGCATTAGGGCAGAGGTTCAATCCGTTGGTAACTTAGTTGCCAACGAATTTAAGACAACATTAGACAAGACGTTGGATACTGTTTATAGTAGTTGTAGATAAATCGCCAAAAAGCAAGACGAACCCTATAGTGCAGAACGTAGTAATGATCTTGTAGTAACGAATTTTGTAAACGTAGTAATGAATCTTGTAGTATTTTGACCAATTATTTCATACATTTCTTTGGTTATTGAACTTTGGTACATCCCCACGTGTATTCGACCAGCAAAGTATGTTTACACATGATAAAATGATATTCGTAAAATAATTTCAACGACAAGTATAATAAAATGAATATTTATAAATTCAGTGTGTCCGTTAGAATTTAGACATGAAACTTATCTAACATCGGAAAATACCTTAGATTTAAATATATTAATCTTATCATGACATCTGAGACACAAATGAGCTGTATAAATATATTTTTGCCAACGTTCTTTCCATTTGCATAATAATTTTCTGTAAAACTCACTAGATGGTAATATTTTATGATAAATATTGGAGATTTTAATAATTTATAAATGCTTTTAACATCTCTCCAGTAGTGACTAAGTTTAAAGCTTTAAAAATTTTCTTAGCAAAACTTCCTCTTTCATAAAAGAAAAACCTCTGTGGCGATTATTCTGTGTGTAAAGCTTCTCCGTTAGATAGTTTGGCTATCTGGTGGAGAATTTCCAGGTTTTCTCCCACACTACACGGAAACTGTAGGAAGTTACCCCTAGAAGTCCATCTGGTAGGCAATGTACTCACGTCACTCATCGGTGGGTTTTTCGTGGTATGCATAAATGCAATACGAGACTCACATATGTTCAACTGAAAACTGATATTCAAAAATAAATAATAAATAAATAAAATTTCGAAATTAGTATATTTTAACAAGACGAGCTAACAGGACATAGCTTTTAAACATTACTTATTTTGTAATAAAATTTAAAAAACATATTAGTACATTTAAGCATTAAGTTTGAATAGAATTACTATCTTCACTGACTCAAAGTTTGCCTTACAGGATCTTAACAAAGGTTTCTCAAGTATGATCTTGGACATTCTATCTCTTTTAGAACAAATTCATTGCTTGCACAGAATGTGTATCAGCAATGGATCTCTGTTCATGTAGATTTACAATTGAATGCAATTGCGAGTTCTTTGGCGAAGAATGTCAGAAGTCCGTATCAGACTACCATTCTTGCTTCCCTTGCAGATGCAAATGCCTTTCTAAAATCTAAACTTGTAATACATTCTAAGATTAAAATTAAATACCAAATTACAGAACTAAATGACGACAGGAAAGCAGCTATCACTCTCACAAGATTAAGAATAAAGCACTCTAAAAAATATGAAATTTCAGCTGAAAATATATCGAGCTTACTCCTCATCCTGTCTTTGATTGTCCAGCTGTTGCAGTCGTCTTGCATTGTCTGGACTATACCTCGGAACAGTATTTATACTCCGAGTTGGCATTCAACATAACCAATATTACTCGCGATATTTGATTTTCTTGTACTTTTCAAAATATATGGCAACAACAATAACAGACATTAAGTTTTAACATTTTCAACCATTCTACAGCCCACCACTTTTATAAATGCTCATCAAGAAGTTATTCATTTAAGAAAAAAATTAGTTTATTTTATTTCTTTAATGAAAAAAAAAAAACGTAAATAATAATTTCATTTCTAAAATTGAATGTGTGTTCTTTTGAAAATAGATACTATGAACAGAAAGAAATATACATAGAATAATGATGAAAATTGCATTAAATAATGCATTATAAATCATAGCGAATATTCTATAAAGCAACCAAAAATAATTTTGCTACTAATTCAAAAGAATATCAAGGTGCTGTATTAACACGATGAAAATGATCATAAACTCATGTTAGAGAAAATTGCAACGCCATGAAGGAATCGTCATAATTGAATGAAATTTAATACACAGTTGAGTGGTAGTGGTACAAATAAATGATTAAATGTTCAAAGCAAACAAACAATAACAAGCGATCGGAATCAGTATTTTGTGTAGCTACCACACGGCGCAATAAGTGCTGCTACACGACATGGCATGGAGTCAAACAACTTTTGAATGTCTGCCTGAGGAAGAGTATTCCATACTGTTTGTATGCGCACCCAAAGTTCGTCCGCATAAGCAACAGGACGAGGATCACGAGCGAGACGCCGACCAACGAAATCCCACACATGTTCAATCGACGACATATCCGGGGAATACGCAGTCCAAGGAAGAAGCTGTACCTGCCGTGTTGCAAAGAAGGATTGAACAGTCCTAGCGATATGAGGGCGGGCATTGTCCTGTTGAAATACAGCGCCTGGCAAGCTTTGAAGGAAGGGAACAGCTTCGGGCTGTAGAACTTCACTGATGTACCGGTTGCTGTTCAGATTGTCCACAATTTTTAGCAATTGAGATCGTCCATGATATTTCTATGGCACCCCAAACCATAACTCCGGGTGTTCGTCCACTGTGGCGTTCGATAATGCACTCCGGAAGGTGGCGTTCACCGACATAGCGTCTGACACGAATGCGTCCATCATGGTACCACAAATTAAAGCGGGATTCGTCAGAAAACACGACATGCTGCCCATCAGCACGCCAGTCTCTATGCTGAGTGGCCCATTGTAGCCGCAGGCGGCGATGGTTTAGCGTAAGAGGGATCCTGTATAAAGGAGTCCTTGCGCGCAGTCCACGCTGCAGCAGACGTCTACGAAATAATGAAGCACACAATGAAACACCTGTAGCTATTGACCACTGTGCTGCCAATTGTCTAGAGAAAGCTGTACGGTCCGTCAGCGCCATGCGGACCAGGTGTCTATCATCGCGAACTGACGTCACATTTCGGGGTCCACTCCCGGATTTCCGAGTTGTTCTACACTCGTCCGTCCACTGCTTTCAAAGACGCATCACTGTGCTGCTGTTACGCTGCACACGAGGGGCTACTGCACACGATAAGACAATCGAGTTTCACGAAGGCCGATGATTCTCCCCCGTTCAAACTCTGTAAGTTGTTCAAATCTCGCTCTCTTTCGTCGAAGAGGCATAAGTAACGATTGAGCTAACGTTTACCACTAGCAGATAACCACCGATATCCATACACGCCTCGCTACAACCGTCTATTTATTCGGATCCATCCGCCGCTCAGAGGGCGCTGCTCAGCATACACATGCGCTACGGATTTGAAATTCTAATCATTTGCATATTATGCGCTAATATGCATTTCCTGAAAATTTCAGCTCACTAGCGTAAGTCCTTCATGGTGTTGCAATTTTCACAAACATGAGTTTATTTAACAAAGCGAACATGGTTAGATGTGCAAAATTTCTCACAGAAGAATGATGTAAACTTCAGCATACAATTGTCATTGAGGTAAAATGTGTAGCCTCTAAAATAGAAAAGTGATAGGTATTTTTTATCTCTTTGTTATCAACAGGAAACACTTTCGTTTGCCTGCGAGTCATTTGGAGAATTGTATGAAGAATGTGGCGGAAATAACAGAACGTTAGAATTTCATTTGTGATATGCATTTTATATTGAAGTTTTTGAGTATTTTAGAAGGAAGTAATCATATTCAGTGGCGTAACAATAGGGTTGGCGACTGGCAAATTACCACGGGCCTCGGCCGAGCAGAGAGGCTATGCGTAAAATAGAGGCCTGACATTTATTATTACAGAATAAAGTAATTTTATATTTAAGTTACTAAAGTGAAAAAGTAAAAGAAATGTGTATCAAAATTTTGAAAGTATTCAATTGTACGAAAAATATATCACATCTAATAGTAATAAAACAGAGTTATGCACGGATAATCCCGATGCTAGGGATTCCTATTTCTGGTTCATGAGTAGAAACTTACAAAATAAAAAGAGGAAATTTCTGCTGTTACCCATGAGCGACTGGGGCATTTTTAAATTCACTTACTATGGAATTCTCTGATTCTTGAATAAGTACTTACAAAATCACCTGATTGCAGAGTGGCAAACGCTCTGGCGCACGGTATCACCGGTTTTGGGTTCGAGCCCCATCGAAATCCACTTTAAACCATAGGTGCCCATCTAATGTGACAGTAAAGTGTTGTGGGAGTACTGTTACTCGCGTCCTTAGCATATTTTCAAGTTACACGTGCATCCTGGTTAGTGCTAAATGAGTAACAGCGATGCAGCCCTTGCATATGACATAATGATAACTGCATCTCTGTATTGCCAGCTGCATTAGAAAAAAAATGCAAAATTAAAAGTGGGAATTCTCGCTGGCAAGTCAGAGATTTCCAGAAAGAGGGAAGTCCCTTGTTTCGCGGATTCTCCATGCGTCACTATTATCTTACTTTTTGTTTCAAGGGATCCACGATCACTCATTACGTTTGTTAGTTGAATGTGGAAAATTAGAAAATACAGGTATACTAGAAAGTATCTTAGTGGGAGTGAAAAACGCAAACGAAAACGAAAGATGGAGTTTGAAGAAAAATATTTGAAGATACTTATAATCAGTCAATAATTTAAGAGTGAGGAAGGAAAGGAACAGTGCCACGGAAATGAAGAAATAAGTCGAACCGTAAGTGATAGTACTGCAGTCGCCGCCAACACTGATCCAGAAGTACCACAATCCTGTACTAGCGGTACACATAACCAAAACAAAACGTGATGTTCATGAAATTGACTTGGAAAAGATTGCGCCTTCGACATGCATTATTCATAAGGGTCATTTTAAAGTACAGGATGATTATCATTAAGTCTCACTTTCAAAATGCTGTACAGAAAAGAACCACTCCTCACAATGAGTTCAAATTTGAATTGAAGATACTTGAAGAAGGGTGAAACGGCATGGCATCAAAAAAATTTCCACCCATTTTTCCTATCCAAATTAGTAGGACCTTGCCGTGGTGGGTGGGCATTCCACTAACAGTGTTACAACTGTTGAATGACTTGGAAGTTATTTTTCCGTCAAAACACCGAAACAATGAAGCACATCGAACACTGCAGTTGGTTTAATGTGCAACTCATGCCAAATACGTTGTAATTTCGATTCAAAATATCACTGGCAGACGAATTCACTTTCTTTATGCCGCTTACAGCACCATTTATTAATACACTTCGAAACTTTTTTTTCTATGCCCTATCGTTTTCCCCTCCTTCAAGTATCTTTAGTTCAAATTTGAACTCATTGTGACTAGAGGTTTTTTTTTACAGCATTTTGAAATTTTTAACTTTTTTTTTTGAAATTTTGTAATTTTACTTTAATTATAATTTAATAATTCTTATTAAATTTATATACCTGTATATAAATTTTCTACTTTATCAAAAACAACTTTAAAAAAAAACAATGCTCGTGTGGAAGTCCTTTGCTATTCAACTTATGGAAAAGCAACAGAATATATTAAAATTCCTGATAAATACGTCAAATTAATATTTAAAATTTGAAGGACGTAAAATTAAACACAATTTTAATTTACATTAAATTATTTTTTCAGTAAATATAAACTATAACATTGATTCCATGATGTTAATTTCTGTTTAAATATTTTTGCTGGTTTGGTCTTTGTGTTTATGTAAACATGTTTTGAAAAGCACAAGCCACGTCTGTTTGGGTTATCTGTAAAGTCTTTTACTTGTAAGCAATGGACGAAGTCATAGGTCATGTTTACATCAGATAATATTTTCTAATCTTTCGACATATTCATCAGTCGCCATAGAATGTTGTTGAAGCAAACTTTTATCAATATTGTTTTAGCTTTATAGCATTTCTGCAATTTATTTTGCCGACATAAATCTGTTAATGAATACAAAATCGCGCATATTTACTTCTACATATATCAAGAATATGCATTTGTAGCTTGAAAATATGAGTTTCATTTCTCTCAATAACAGATTGCATATGGATTTCAATTTTTAACAAAGTTAAATAAAAATATTTTGATTTTTATACTTTTTTTTTTTTTTTTGTAACTCATTTTCCACGTGTGCATTTTCAATATGTGTTAAACAAGTTATGTATTTGTAAGACTTGCAATTGACCAATATCAAGTCACGTGCTCTTTATTTCATTTTGAATTATGCCCGTCCATTTAGTACAGGTGGTGCCTGATGGTCGAATGGCTAGCGCTCTGGCGTTCGGTACCACAGGTATCGGGTTCAAATCCCGGCTTTGCCATGGGTGTCGTAGTGGTTCGGAATCCACTTTACGCCATAGGTCCCGGTCCTAATAGGATCGTAGAGCTCTGCGGGGGCATTGTTACTCCGCGTCCGTGGCTTACCATCAAGTTACACGCGCCCCCTCGGTAATACAAAATGAGTAACATCGGTGCAGCCCTTATTGGCATCCAAAGACAGGAAAATTTAGTGAAAAGAAATTTAGTGCAGGTAATTAATTGTTTCAGTTGAATAACACTTGCCAGTGACGAATACATATTTATGAAATTAATTCTAGCTGGGATTTAAAATGAAATCAAAAAATGAAATGTTTATTTGCTTCTTGATATGTTCATGAAATACTTTATTTATATAATATTTGATTTACTTTGTACATGTTACTACACGTAACATGTGTTTGTTGTTTATCATTTTATTTATACTTACTTTATTTATGTTTTTACTTGACGTAACATGTGTTTGTTATTTATGTTTTTATTTATATTTATTTATTTATGTTTTTACATGTTATTTACACGTTACATGGCTTTTTTTATTTATGTTTTTATTGATACTTACTTTATTTAGGTTTTTGAAACTATTTTAATTGGAGCGAGACATATATTACAGCAAGGAAAGTATAAATATTTTTCCCAATTCCTTGAAAACGTGAAATGATTCAAAATGAAAATTTTATTAATATGCGTGTCGCTAAATTACTTAACTGATATCGGGGATTGATGAACGCCGATTACTTGATACTAAAGACTTACTAGTTACGAAATATTATTTTACCCAAATGGTCATTAGTAAACCTTTCACGTTAAATGTTTTCTTAAAGCTGCAGTTTTTTTTTGTAATTTATCTCCATAAAAAATAAGAAAAGTTGTACTTTATTTTAATTACGAGCTGCTAACTAATGTTGGTAAATTTCAATTGGTTTTCATTAAATTCAAACGCCATAACACCATTATATATACACGCGCTTAGCCTAGTTTTAACCATAATTTTCATACAATAGGTCCTTAACTTCATAGCTCTCAACAAGACTTAAGTCTTGTCTTGTAACAAAAAGAAAAAAAGCAGTTTTCCAATTACAGTGGTACCTCGACATACGAGTTTAATTCGTTCCGCAACCTTGCTCGTATCTTGAATTACTCGTATCTCGAAGCAAATTTCCCCATACAAAACAATTGAACTACCATTAATCCGTTCCAACCTCCAAAATGTCACCCCAGTTATTTTTGTTACGTGGTTTTGAATAATAAAAACGTATTTATAAATATCAAATATTTATTGCACAAAAACAAAAAGAGAATGTAAAGAAATAAATTAGATATCCTCACTGGTCTTTGCCTTTTTCGCTACATTTTTCTCGCTTTCACCTGTAGGCCGTTTAGAAAAAAACATGTCCAAGGAGGTTTGTTTCTTCCTCCCTCTCAGAATGTTCCGGAAATGAGTTAGGCAAGTGTCATTAAAAAGGTCAGATGCACGACCTGTTGCAACTTTTTCTGGGTGTTTTTTTTCCACGAACTGTGAAACACTCTCCCACATTCCTAAGATCTCCTTTATCTCACTTGTAGAAATAACCTCCTCCTCTGACTCCTCAAAACCAATTTCCATGGTTATAAAAATAAACGAACTACAACTGTAAATGTAAACGCAACACAAAACGCGAACACAACTACACAACTTATCACAGCGGAAGCACGCTGCTAACTGATCGTGATGGCGCGACTGCGTGTTACTAACGAACCGAACCGGACTCGTATCTCGAATTTCGCTCGTAACTAAAAGCAAAAAATCACTTGCTCGTCGGCTCGTATCTCGAAAAACTCGTATGTTGGGGCACTCGTATGTCGAGGTACCACTGTATATTTTTACCTACAGCGTATATAGAGTTCTTTTTTGAATTTTATTAAACTTCATACAGGTTTTTTAACTATTCTGATCAAAATAAAATATAACATTCACGATGAATATCATGGCGGAAGAAATTGGCAGGAAGTGATGGTTTGTTTTTATGATTTGTTTTTCTAAGTGGAGTAAGATTTTGATAATTGATTGATTATTTGATGAGTAGCAGTTCAATGAAAATTCCCACATGATAAAATTCAGGCAAATTAAAATCAATTTAGTTCTATCATATAATTTGAAAAATATGTTTTTACATAGCCTTGTACATATAAAAAATATCTTCTTTAATTTTTATGTAATTAGAAATAAATGCAAAGAACTGAATTGTCCAATTATATTTTTACCTGCAGCATACATGGAATTCTTTTTTGAATTTTATCAATCTTCAGAGAGTCTTCTATTCTACATTATTATGTTGTGTATCTTAGACTATTCCACTACATTATGTTGTGGTATCATAGTCTATTCTATTATTATCTTTATATTGTGTATTCTACTTTTAATTCACAGTACTGGTTGCGGAATTTTTTTTTACCCAAATGGTCATTAGTAAAACATTCAGTAAAGTGCTTTTTAAAGCTGTTTCTGTTAGATTGAAAATAAAAACACCATATCAAAAAATAGAATCATTCTAATTTATTTTATTTATGACCAATTAATTAATATTGATAAATTTCAATTTGTTTTCTTTAAATTCAAACGCCATAACACAATTATATAGCCTTAGCCTAGTCATAATCATAACTTTCATACAATAGGCCTTTAACTTCAAAGTACTCAACAAGACTTAAATCTTGTCTGGTCCACCCTTCATAACAATAACACACCCCTTCCACCCTGATCAATATCGTTACCGAGTGAGGGCCAGCGCTGATCACTCCATCAGAGCGGACTGCCATCACCCCATAATAGAAAAGAATCATGGATGTCCAAGACAGCCATGGCATCCGGCCATTGTTAACAATGCAGGCCCATCGTCCGGAATCTTGTTTCTGTGGAGACAAATGGGGGGACACAGCCATGACCCCGTAGATTTGATGGGCAGAGATGAAGACACTTTTATTGATGGTGACTCCAAGTCCACTTCTTGAGATTGGGCGGTATGAGAAAGTGATGGGGTAGGGCTATTTAGCTGATTGGACTTATTCAAGTTTCTGAAGAGATGGATTGAGTGGTCAGTGAGAAGATAGAGCGTGCAAAGGGATGAATAATCGTTTTCTGGAGAGGGATTGGGCGTGATGCATATCATGGCGGAAGAAATTGGCAGGAAGTGATGGTTTAATTTTATGATTTGTTTTTTCTAAGTGGACAAGGTTTTAGCGATGTATTAATTGATGAGTTGCATTCTAATGAATATTCCCTCATGATAAAATTTCGGCAAATTAAAGTCAATTCGTTTCTATCGTGTAATTTAAAAAACATGCTTTTATAGAGCCTGGTATTCAGCACATTTTTTAATTCTAATATAAAAAAAAAAAACTTAATTTTCTCTAATATAATTTTACTTACAGCATAAATCTGTTTTTTAATTTTGTCAATCTTCATAGAGTTTTTTTTAAACTACTCTTATCAAAATATAATAAAATATTTGTGATGTATATTATGGCGGAAGAAATCGGCGGGAATTGATTTTTCTAAGTGCAGTAAGATTTTGGCGATTGATTATTTGATGAATAGCAATTCAATGAAAATTCCTTAATAATGAAATTGAAACAAAATTAAAATCAATTTCTATAATATAATTTGAAAAATATGTTTTTATATAGCCTCATGCATATAAAAAATCTTCGTTGATTTTATGTTATTAGAAATAAATGTAAAGAACTGAGTTTACCAATTATATTTTTGCCTACGACACATATATGGAATTTTTTTTTTTGAATTTTATCAATCTTTATAGCCGTTTTCTACCACTTATCCAAATAAAACTTTCACGCTGTATATCATGTTGGAAGAAATTGGTGATGGGGGATTTTTTTTATGATTGATTTTTCTAAGTGGAGTAAAATTCAGGCGATTGATTATTTGATTAATAAATTTTCAATGAAAATTCCCCCGTGATAAAATTTGGACAAATTAAAATCAATTAATTTATATCACATAATTTGAAAAACATGCTTTTATAGAGGCTTGTATATAATTTTTGCACATTTTTTAATAATAATATAAAAACAAAGAAACGAGTTTTATCGATTATAATTTTACCTACAGCAAATGTGGTATTCCTTTTCAATTTTATCATTCTTCATAGAGGTTTTTTACTATTCGTATCAAAATAAAAAAAGATTCACGATGTATATCATAGCGGAAGAAACAGGTCAGAAGTGATTGCTTTTTTCATGATCGATTTTTATAAATGGAGCAACAGTTAGGCTAATAGTTATTTGATGAGTAATACTTCAATGAAAATTCTCTCATTATAAAATTTAGGCAAATTAAAGTCGATTAATTTCTATCATATAATTTGAACAATGTTTTATATAGCCATATATATATATATATATATATATATATATATAATTTATGTACATTTTTTGGTTTCTCATAACATAAAAACAAAGAGCTGAGTTTCTCCGATTATATTTTTACCTACAGCATATATGGAATTCTTTTTGGAATTTTATCAATCTTCATAGAGATTTGTTAACTACTCTTAGCGAAATAAAATATAACATTCACGACGTATATTATGGTGGCAGAAATTGATGGGAAGTGAATGGTTGTTTTTTATGATTGATTTTTATGGAGCAAATGTTTGGCTATTAGTTATTTCATGAGCAGTAATTCAATGAAAATTCCCTTATGATGAAATTTAGGCAAATTAAAATCAATTCATTTCTATCATGCAATTTGAAAAATATTCTTTTATAGAACCTTATTTATAATTCTGCACATTTTTTTTATAATTACTAATAGCATAAAAAACAAAAACTTAATTTTCCAATTATATTTTTAAGTATATTTTATATGGAATTCTTTTTGGAATTTTATCAATCTTCATACAGATTTTTTAACTAGTCTTATCAAAATAAAACATTTACTGAAACTTGATAGCTTAAGTTAAATCTTAGAATTACCTTTAAAATACATTGTTAGATAAATAACATAAAATAAATTCGATATGTATCTGTATCTTTTTTATATGCTCTCATTTGCTTAAAATGTTCAGTAAATTAGCTCATTTGTGTTAATACCGCTGATGTTTCTAGCTGTTAAAAGATAAAAGCAGTTTGAAATTATAATTTGAAAATTCAAATAAATTAAATTGTTGATTTTAAATATTTTGAATAAAATATCAATATATAAATTTTATTCAAAGCCAGTTTTCTACAAATTATAATATTTTATATTTTTTAAATATTTAAATTTTAGACTAAATTGATAACTGCTTTTTTTGAGTAACTATTGTACAAACATTTATTTCAAAGCAATAAATTGAATTTATAAGACAAATTATTATATTAACGTAATTTTAAGATGCATCAATTTTCTTTAACTTGTTTGTTTTGTTTTTTAAAAAAGAGTGTTCTAAAGTTTTCCAATTACTGAAGAGTTAAAAATTAGGATTAAAAAAGTGCAATTCCTTTTAAAATATTACAATTATAATTTCTGTAATGTCATATCATTCAATAATAAATTTAAATTCAATATTATGATTTATAACAAAATAAACAACAACATTATTTCTGTTAAAAATTAAGAACTTAAAATTCGCCAACACATATTTAAAATATATTTCGATTCAAAACAATCAAAGTATTTACTTATTTTTTTGTATTATGTAACCTACAACATGCGAATACTATTTATATGTAACTTATCCACGTGCAATTTAACTTAATTTTCAAATTATACCCATGCAAATTTTCTCTATGTGTAAATAATCGTAATACACTTAATAAAGTAGGAAAAACTTAGCATTTTTAATATAAAGGATAAATGTAAAAAATAGAAATATTTTAAATACTAGCATTTTAATTTAAAAATTTTTAGTGCTTTACTATACAACTATCAAATTTAAATCTATTATTAAAAATAGCTCAGAACCGCAGATAAAACTTTAACATTTGCAATATAATTCCGACAACTAAAATATTCAATGATTTTATTAAAGTTATAATAAAAGCATAATGTAGATAGATTTCCAAATTTTGTTATAATTTTAAAGTTTTTAAATCCAAAAATTACTTTTCTGAATGATTTTTCAATTTAAATACACGAAAATTTCTTCTAATATTATTATTGTCTTTTAAAATATATCAAGTTACTAAAATTTTTAAATAAACACATTATGTTTAAAACTATTGAAGGATTCAAATGAAATACTTAAGATTAATATTCATTTGTAAGAAGCATGTTAAACTCATATGATAAATATTTACATAAGAAATTAAATTTTTACTTTTAGCACGCATCATATATTACTTAAAGTTATGTAAATAAATTGTTTATATTGTTAAAATTATATATCTTGATAAAATATATTTTTGAAATATATTAATAAATACTACAAAATTATATATTTGAAAGAAGTCTTCCACATAATTAATAAGATCAAAATGCACAATAATATTTTTCCCGTTGGATTAAAGTTATTAAAATTAAATCATTAAAATATTTATCGTTATGTAATTTATGAAAGAATCATATCCAAGATGTTTAAATTTAATTTCAAATTCCTTATATTATAAAATATTAATCATTGCTCAACAACACAGAAACACAAAAATAAGGTAAAACGTTTTTTAATTAAAATAATTTATCACAATAAATAACTCATTCCAATATACAGCACTCAGAAATATATTAATATAAAAAGAGCATAATTCAAAATTAATTTTGGTATCCATCAATATCAGTTCATAAATTGTGACACATGAAACAAAATTTAGTTTAGTTCTGAAACAACAAATATTTTCTTAGTAGTTTTTTTTTTTTCATATTTCCTAAAATCATTTTATAGAAAGTTTTAATTCAATTTAGTTCATCAGCTATTGCATTCTAATGTACATAAGAAAAGTGTTATTGTTAGACTATTGTCACTTATTGAATTTCGCAGGGGATTTCAATACAAACCATATCTTGTTGTTGGTCATCCTTCAACTCCCACCTTACAGTAACTCCCAAAGATGGATAGGAGTTTCTGATCACCAGGTTATTGGCATAGGTGTAGTTCTCACCATTCTTAGTTGGGCAAGCAATTCCAGACTTGCATCCATCGGATTTGGGCAAATTGAAAGGCAAAGGAACACCAGCAATGACTCCGTGGACCACGGCTTTCAGGGTCTTGGATTCAGATTTAGATGTGAACTTGATGCTGATACCTTTCGTGGTTCCCTTCTTCAAAATGCAGGTGTCAGCACTATCTGGACAATCGGTTACATCAACACTGGTCACCTGTCCACTTTGAGATCCGCAGTCGGTGAATTTGGTGCCACTAACTTGGACAGCCAAGACAACCAAGGCGATGAAGGCAATAAGACGATTCATGGTAACCTGCGCAAGAAACAAGTGGGAGATCAGGATAAGACTGGAAACGAAATGGAATTGGCAAAATGTTTCTGTGCCTTATATATACCGGTGAAAAAGGAGTCAGACGATGTCAAACCAACAGCTGCCAGGAAACGGGTATGAGAAATTTGACATCTGTTGATACATATAGTGGTGCCCTTATCTGAAAACTGAACCTTGATCAAAAGTCATCCGTTGATAAGGCTCACCACTCCCCGAGACGTTCACTATAAGATAAGGAACTGGAGACACGTTTTTCTTTTTCTTTGAAAGCTTTGATAACGTGAAAAAACATATTAAGGGTAACGGATTAAAAAGTAAACAAATAACCTACGAATCGCGTAATTCAATAAAATTCGGTGGATAACAAAAAAGGTTTCTTTTGTGACTCTTTAAAATAAACACAGGTGTTTTCCACTTTATTTTTTGCATGTCATTCTATTGACTATTCAAATTTTAATTCATGACAGCTGCAATATTTGACCTTCAACTTATCCATTGTGATTTGAAATGAGTCATCCATTAATATTTGCTAGGAAGTGGCGATTTCTTTACAATTTAATATTAAATAAATTTATTTTGAAATATAATTTGCTTATCTATTTGCTTTGCTGTTATCTCATCAAAAATTTTTTTTTTATTAATGCGCAATAAAGTAATCATCTCGAATAAATTTTTGAGTTGAAAAAAGGTCGAGGAAAATTATAATTTGTTTTTAGACATGAATTAATCCTCTAAAAACAGTATCGATGGAAAGTAGACAATGCAATTTATTTACAGTAATTACAGACATTTGCAGTTATATTGTGCTTGTATATGTTGAAAAAATATGTTTTATTTCTACACATTTAAAATTTTGTGTACTACTTCAGATTTAAAAATATTAAAATTTTTGTACTCATAAAAGAGTGAAATTTTAAGGAAGTTTTAAAAATACACTTACTTAGTATTATGAAATTAATATAGCTTTAACATGTTAGGGATATTATAATTAAGAACAATTTATAGAGAAATTTCTCTACCACAATGCATTGCTGCATGTAAATTTTATACTTAAATTTTACACACTGAATGATATATAATTGTTTTCATTCCCTGCTGCAATTCGTTTTGAATGGAAACAAAATTTCTAAATAAAGATCATCTAAATTAAAATAAAAAATTATTGATTTAAAAAAATATTTTCTATAAGAAAGTTAGTTAAATGATCAATAATTGCTCGAGTAAAACCACAATTAGAAACATTTAAGTTTGACAGATTTTGAGTGCGGTACTTAGGAATTTATTTTACTAAATTTAGCAAAACAAATTCAAAAGTACAGGAGTAAAGCTAATACAATATCTTTAAGAGACATTTAAAGAGCAGAAAAACTATAGTTATTTTATAGTTTTATAACTAATATACTTTTTCAAAATTAAGAGGTGAATATCATCATTCAAACACTTCTGTAAAGGCAAGATTAAAATCTCATCGATTGACTGCAAAAATAAGCATGTCACATCTTTGGACAAGCATTATTTATAAATAATAGGAAGCAATATTAACATTGTTGTGGAATGTGTAGCTTTCATGCCATCGTTGCGGAAATCATGTAGAAAAAAATGTTCATGATTATTATACATGAATTTGGCTATTTCTTAAAGAATAGTCGAAACTGATATAATTCTTTTTTTTTGTGATATAGTTTGTAATACAATATCAGCAATGAAAAGAATCATACTCCAGGTTCACATAATCAAATATAGGTCAAGGTCATAGTCAAAGTTCTACCTATTATAATGTGAAAAGAATCGTGAAAATTAGATAACTCAATTCCGAGTAAGAAATTGTTTACCAGTCATGAAGAATAGCCAAAACCGATATAATTTTTCGTGTGTGGAATATAGAGTTTGCTTCGCATTGAAAACTTTGGACTCAAATATTCAATATAAACAAATTATAGTCAAAGTTCTACCTATTATAATGTGAAAAGAATTAGTAAAATTGGATAACTCAATTTCGAGTAAGAAATGTTTCACCAAACATAATAAAGAAAGGGATATCCGGCGCATGAAATCCACCATAACATTTTAAATTTATTTCAAACATTATAATACATAATATAATAAATATAAAATTTTTAATACGAAATTAATTACTTTCAATTATTTAAAAATGAAGTTTATTAAATTAGCAACTTTTTTTTTCTTGAATACTTTTCTGAATCTATTTAATCTCTTGTATATATGTTCTAAACCACGGGGGCCGCGAAATGAAAAGTATCTTTATTTTTTTCGATTTTTAATTAAATGCAGCATTATTTATATAAAGTATACAATGCATCATATTATCAATTAATTATATCAAAGATAATAGAAATATCATTTTTCCTGTTTTATCAATTTCTTTCAAAATATACAGTTAGAGTATTTACATATGAATATTTTTAATACAATTTGAGGCATCCGACGTTTTATAATATAGATAGAAAAAACCCCATAAACATTAAAACATTTCAAAAAACAGATGTGCAACCTATTAACTTTATTGGTAATCATATAATCTCTAAAAGATAGACTTATACAATTTATATGCAATAGTTCTTGATAATATTGACAGGTACGAATTTCATGTGACACACTGATCCAAATTGTCAGAATTTATTTGTTTAGTGGTATATTTTAATGCTTAAAATGGTTTAGTAATGCTTTTTTTACACCAGTATAGTTATTTTGGCTAATTATTTGATTAATTTTCCAACTATATAAACCATTTCTTTTCGAAAATTTTTCTTGATTAAGAGAAGGACTTAATCATTCTAAAACATATACATATATTTTTTTTTCAATTACGTGTCTAAAAAATCATTTTTTCCTTTGTGTATTTAACATGTGGTATTTAAACTTACATAAACGATACTTCAAAATATGATAATGACTTAATTAATCGAAATTCGCTGTGTCTTAGTAAGCATTGAATGATCACATACTCATATATACTATAGATTGAATGATCATATGTTCATATAAATTTTACAACTTCTATTAAATTAATATGGTTTTTTTTATTGCTTCCATTTCGTATTGTTACAATATTCTATAATACAAACACATCTTGACAAAAAAAAGATAATAAATAGATCTGATAATCTATTATCACCTTGAAATTCATGAACCTAAATCAGTTAAGTTTTCCAATTGTTCAACATGCTATCTACCTAGTATAAAAATAATAAAGAGGGAACAAAGAATAAATAAGAAAATGATTCACAAAAACCATCAATCTGGATATTCGATATTTAAACTATTATAAGAAATGTTATTTTATAGACTACGATGACTAATCACATTTTTATTAGACAAATCGTTCCGTCATAATTTTTTCTACTATGAAGAACTGTGCACGAAATTTTCTAACACAGGTACACTCACTATCAAGTTAAAAACTTATTTTTATTTTTATTTAAATAGTAACAGTTATAATTTATAAAACTCTAATGCAATAATATAAAATTGAAATGACGAAGTTACATAAAAATAATAAATAATTTTTATGTTTATTACTTCTATATTTATTACTTTTATGTAACCTAACTATTTCAGTTTTGTATTATTGCATTAGAGTTTTATAAATTAAAACTGTTACTATTAATAAATAAACATCAAAATAATAATAAACAAAAACTAATTTGCTAGAGTCAAGTAACTTACCATTTTGTATACAATTCAACCAAATTAGTTACTATTGAAAATATGAACGCCAAAATTCCCCCTCTGATTAACATTTCGCATGCAAATCTTTGCTGACAGATTGAATCTAATTTACAGCAATTCCGATTCTCAAATTACCATATGTTTGATTAACTTGAATTTTCTGCAATCGGATACATTGAACAGTGCAGAATTTGTGTTAAACTAATATGCTTTTGAAGTTTGTTCGTAACAAGTTGAAGACAACCTTGACATGGGGAATATATTACATTACTCGTATTTTCTATAACTTTGTATTATACTGCACCCAAACAAGTTAGTAAATCTCTAATATATCCTTCATTGGTGCATTATTCATGGCAACATTCAAAACTTGAAAGATTATTTGATGATATAGTTGGTATTCACTTGATACTAGCCAACGAATTAAATATACAGTTTTTGTTTAATTTTCAATTAAAATTCAATCGTATTTCATATTTTGAGTTACATAACTATTTAAAATATACAGTGCAATATAAAATTGAAATGGCTTAGTTACATAAAAATAATAAATAAACATAGATATAAGAAAAAAATAATTAATAATTTTTATGTTTGTTACTTCTATGTGTATTTATTATTTTTATGTTCAGTACTTCTACGTTTATTTATTATTTTTATGCTTATTACTTCCATATTTATTTATTATTTTTATGCTTATTACTTTTATATTTATTTATTTTTTTATGCTTATTACTTCTATATTTATTTATTTTTTTATGCTTATTACTTCTACGTTTATTTATTATTTCTTTCCTTATTACTTATATATTTATTTTTTGTGTTCATTACTTCTACGTTTATTTATTATTTTTATCCTTATTACTTCTATGTTTACTTATTATTTTTATGTTTGTTACTTCTATATTTATTGATAATTTTTATGCTTGTTACTTCTATATATATTATTTTTATGTAACTTAGCCATTTCAGTTTTCTACTATTGCATTAGAGTTTAATGAATTAAAACTGTTACTAATAAACCTCAAAATAATAAATAAACATAAAATTTGAGAAGTTAGAAGCAAGTAACTTACCATTTTGTGTATAACTCAACCAAGTTAGTCACTATCGAAAATATGAACCGCAAAATTCCCTCTTCTGATTAATATTTCAGATACAAATCTTTGCTGACAGATTGAATCTAATTTACAGCAATCTCGATTCCAAAATTACCATATGTTTGATTAACTTGAGTTTTCTGAAATCGGATACATTGAACAGTGCAGGATTTGTGCTAAACTAATATGCTTTTGAAGTTGGTTCTTAACAAGTTGAAGACAGCCTTGACATGAGGATAAATTGCATTACTAGTATGTTCTATAACTTTGTATTATACTACACACAAACAAGTTCGTAAATCTCTTGCGAATTACTAATATATCCTCCATGGATGCATTTTTCATGGCAGCATTCAAAACTTGCTAGATTATTTGATGCTGTAGTTGATATTCACTTAACACAGCCAACGAATTAAATATAATGTTTTTATTTAATTTTTAATTAAAATTCAATTGTATTTCATATTTTGAGTTATATAACTATTTAAATTATACTGTGCCTAACAAAAATTATGCATATACGTGATATTTATATAAATTATTAAAGAAGTTATTAAACAAAATTTTGACAGTAGCTTTAAAACAATTTAGCGTGAGCATGTTTTATTTATATTTTAATTATTTAGAATAAATTCATTTTAAATGTAAAAATATATATGATTAAAGAATGAATGTTATGAAAGTTTTGGATAAGATGTAACATTTTTATCTAATTTTAGAACTCAAAAAATATTCACGAATTTAAGGACATTTTTTAATAGTGTAGTTATATATTTGAAATGGTTTGAATAAATTCTAGCTATATTTAGTTACAAATTGCATGTATTGCATATTTTATCTGCTGTTTTTATATTTTGAAATGTTATATTTTCCGAAATGTATTTTCAAATTCTGGTCAAATACTTACAAATTAATTGGGTTCAAATTGAAGATGCCTTTTATTGTAATGTTTATAATTGTGTCAATATCAACAATAGTAGTGGCACAATAGCTCCAAGGTGGGCCAAGACCACCTGTCTACTGGCAGATTTCGAGACAGGAGATGATTTCTTTTTACGGGGTTGAATTGTCAGCCTACGCAAAACTTTCTACTGTCATATTAGACCGGGGCCTATTGCTTAAAGTGGATTCCGAACCACTACAGACATCCATGGCATTGTCGGTATTCGAACCCAAAACCTGTGGCACCGAGGGCCAGATTGCTAGTCACTCGGCTATCAGGCCCCTTATAATTGTATAACACACTATTTAACTATAAGCCAATATTCTTGATTATTGTCCTCATGGAAATTCAATTAAAAATTTCTGTCTACAGCTCGTTTTTTTTTTAAATTGTAAATTAGGATGTTATTAGAAATTTACTAATCCATGCTTTCCATCAACAAAGTTTTTATTTACTTATAAAAAACCATGTTAATAACAGATGTTTGAGGGAACATTAATCTTTTTCTATCCAGTATATATTTTATATAATTAAAGTACTTTCTGGAAATGATCCAGTAAGAAATGTACAAAATACTTATAAAAAGTTTTTATCATTAAAAGATCTCAGATTTTTAATCTTATGAATACAATTGAGTTTTCTATAATAAAACGTTATAAAAACATTGTAGACTGAGTAGAAAATTCTAGATTATCAAGGCCAAACAAACAGTCTCATGTATTTTTTATAGTATAATTGAAGTATATTTGAAGACAAATTGAAAATTAATTAGCGTACTCCAAACCATGTATAAATTAATAATCTAACATATTAACATTAGAGTAAACTAATTCAATTTTCTAAACAGTAGATTTTAATGTAGTATGGCAAACTATGTTTGAGAAACTTTTAATTTTTATTAAAGTTATTTAATTGTAATTAATTTGCTTTTAATTACAGTTGAACATAAGTAAACAAATAATGTTAATTTCTTATAAATATTTGAAGTTTATGAAAAAATCTTAACGTTATCTTCTAGAACTAAAATCTGACTGTCATAAAAATTAATAAATATTTATAATTTTAAATATGCAATCAAGTTATCATACCAATTAAAAAGCACTACATTTATTTAGTTAATTTATGTATTATTATTATTTTTATGTGCATAGGTTTAGTTTAGTTGATTTTTTAAAATATAAAGTAATAAAAAATATAATCATTTCGTACTAAAAAAATATACGACGTTATTATTACCTGAGTTAAAAGTAAATGACATATTAAACTATTTTATGGGGCAATTGAAATATTTTAAGGTAATATAACAATTCAATTAAATGTCACAATAGCGTACACATTCTATTATTGATAAAATATTTAAAATTATAAGTCTGTAATAACACAATATTTAATAAACATAATTATCAATTACTTTATAAATCAATCAAAAATTCTTCTCTAAGAAGCATTACATATTAATATATTTTGGTGTTTATAAGTTGTATAATATTATGAACGTCATGGTTTGCTAACTAAAAAAAAGTAGGTAAGCAAAAACTATAACTTTTCACGAAAAGAAATACAATAATAGTTTTAGCATACCAATTACCATGACTAACGCTAAAATGTAAATTATATCCCTTATCACACAAGCATTTATTATGAAAAAGCGAAACCAGCAGATTAAATGTAAGCAACTATTGTCACTGTAGCAATAAGCAAAAACTAACGAATCAATAAAAGAACAAATTTATCAAATCAAATATAAAAATAGAAGAAAATCAGGTAATATAAAGCTTAGCCATCAGACGCTAATTATAATCTACGAAATAAGTTAGTTGAAAAAACTAATCACACATACCAGTATTTGATAAATAAAGTTCTATTTCCTTGACAGAAACTCTACACAACAACGAATGTTCGAACAATCCAACTGAGTGAACACAGGAAACAAACGATTTGAAATGAGCCGTACTTCCGGTAAGTGTTATTTCAAAACAGGCGGTCGAAATCGAAATTTATGACCGCAGCTGATTTTTAGATAAAGTGTTATGTCCGAGTTGTGTTGAGCGCTGGATGTTTAGACTATTGCAAAATAAACAATTTTATATTCTCGAAATAACAATCGTTATGAATCACTGTTAACTTAAACAATTTCCGTACATGTAATGCATTAAGCTTTCCAAACAACTCAGTCATAACCTGCTGCTTCTTTTCAATTAAAATGACTGTCTGTTTACAATAGCACAGAATTTTATATAAGCAATTTCGAAGCAGATGTTCAAATAGTGATGACTGTAACATAATTATCTTGTTTTAGGAATTAAAATGATTGGATTATATAAAAAATGAATCGCGTGAGATATTTTTCTATTTAAAATATACAAGTTTTGTTTTTATTTTATGGAATAGTGCGTTGTACAAAAATATGATAAGCAAAAAAAAAAAAAAAAAAAAAAAACGACACTTAATTGTATATATTTTAATAACTTAACACTTAGTTTTATAATTATTTTTTTTATTCCTTTACCCCATAATTTTGTAAAACTGTAAACGAAATTAAAAAAATTCATATGAAAATCGAATTTTTTTTTTTTTTAAAAAAAAGTTTATTTTAGTTAAAATATAATTTTTATATAAATATTTTATACATATATTTGAATTTAAGTGAAAAATCTGTTCGTTTATTAATTTAAATTTGTTCATAACAATATTAAATAGAAACAACATTTCGTAACTGTATATAATTTTATGGAGTGTGATGACCGAGTGTTTGGCGCTCGGTGCCACAGGTTTCGGGTTCGACTCCCGGCGTTACCATAAATGTTTATAGTGGTTCGGAATGCACTTGAAACCGGAGTTTCTGGTCTAATATAGCTGTAGACGCTGAAAACCATATCCCTTATAAAGAATAAACATATCTCCTCTCTAAATCTGCCAGTAGGCAGACGCCCTTAGCCCAGCCCATGGGACTGTTGCGCCAGTGGTGATGATGATATTACTTTATGGAAAAGCAAAAATTGCATAATTTACGCCAAAAAAGTTTTATTTAACAATATTCGCAAATGAAATCATTTTAATCTTAGAGGTTGTAAAAAATCGTATTAAATAAATTAATCTTCATCAACATATTTACTGCATTTCGAAACTAATTTATTTTATTTGACAACTAAATAAAGAGCTAAAATTGCTATGTAGGTTTTCTTCTTTTTTTTTTAAATACAAATTGTGACGCAAGTCTCATTTATTTCCAATTGTACATTTTTATTTAAAGGCAAACCATCTTTCCTTCCAAATTTGACAATCATTTCTTTTTAGTTTCTCTTTAAATTTCTTTAAAAAATAAATATTTGGCATCTTCGTTAAAAGAGGACATTTTTGCAAACTTGCACGAAATTTAATCCTTCATATATACGTACTATATATATAAAAGGAAAAATATAAAATTATTTTTAAAAGCTAGAAAATATAGAAATAAAATGCTGATTCTGCTGAGAAATAAAAAAAAAACATACACAATTCTATGTTATGTGTAATAGCATGACTCTGAGGAATTACAAAATTAATAGCTGTGACACGCAGCCTTGTACAAAACCCAATACCCATTGGCGACTTGTACAAAACCCAATACCCATTGGCGACTTGTACAAAACCCAATACCCATTGGCGACTTGTACAAAACCCAATACCCATTGGCGACTTGTACAAAACCCAATACCGATTGGCGACTTGTACAAAACCCAATACCGATTGGCGACTTGTACAAAACCCAATACCTATTGGCGACTTGTACAAAACCCAATACCTATTGGCGACTTGTACAAAACCCAATACCCATTGGCGACTTGTACAAAACCCAATACCTATAGACGACTTGTACAAAACCCTATACCCATTGGCGAATTGTACAAAACCCAATACCCATTGGCGAATTGTACAAAACCCAATACCCATTGGCAACTTGTACAAAACCCAATACCCATTGGCGACTTGTACAAAACCCAATACCCATTGGCGGCTTGTACAAAACCCAATACCCATTGGCGGCTTGTGCAAAACCCGATACCCATTGGCGGCTTGTACAAAACCCGATACCCATTGTCAACTTGTACAAAACCCAATACCCATTGGCGACTTGTACAAAACCCAATACCCATTGGCGACTTGTACAAAACCCAATACCGATTGGCGACTTGTACAAAACCCAATACCGATTGGCGACTTGTACAAAACCCAATACCGATTGGCGACTTGTACAAAACCCAATACCGATTGGCGACTTGTACAAAACCCAATACCTATTGGCGACTTGTACAAAACCCAATACCGATTGGCGACTTGTACAAAACCCAATACCCATTGGCGACTTGTACAAAACCCAATACCCATTGGCGACTTGTACAAAACCCAATACCTATAGACGACTTGTACAAAACCCTATACCCATTGGCGAATTGTACAAAACCCAATACCCATTGGCGAATTGTACAAAACCCTATACCCATTGGCGACTTGCGAAAAACTAATACAAGATGTCACATAATCAATGTTATTTAAATTGTTTGTAATAAAATCTTCGAGAATTTTAACTGACTACCCTTCTCGTCAGAACTTGCTAATAGATGGTATAACTTTTTTCAAACATTTTTCTACTTTCTTTAAAATACACATTGTGATGTACGGCATATTTATTTCTAAAAGTACACCTTTAATATGCACATATTGGCTGTCCAATAAGTATTGGAAACCCTATATGCTCTTTATAATTTAACCTCTATTTCTATGAATTTATTAAACAAAAATAAACTGGTCAAATTTTGTTTTCGAAACACTATCATAAATTATCGCGTAGGTCTTTCAGAAATTTCAAAAGTATGAGCGTTCCATTTAGTCTGATCACTGCGATACTGTACTACAGTGAAAGATTAGTTGATTTGATGTTCTCAAAAAAGATATAAGAAAGCATCCTGGCCCATTGAAAGGCTGTTCTCTTTTTACGAAGAATCAATAGGTTTAGCCAATTTCACGCCAAATGTGCAGATTAGAAAGATCAATAGAAGGGGAAAAAACCGAGCTATTAAAAATAATGTGCAAATAATCGATTATTCTAATTTCCATTCCTCTAAATCAGGGATGGCAAACTCCGGCCCACCCGAAGGTTCTATCTAGAATTTTAATTTACAGGTCCGAGGCAAATTAAAAGAAATATATAGCAGTTGTTTCTAAATATGCCAAAGTTAGAGTTTTACAAATCATTATCGAAAATAAGTTTCCCAAATTTAATATCTCACGCCCAGAAAGTCAGTGCTATGTTTGCTTCATCTTATATATGTGAACAAGTGTTTTCAACTATGAACCTTAGAAAGAATTATTTCAGAAGTAGACTGACAGATGAGCATTTAGCTTCGTTCCTTATAATCAGTACATTTCACTTCGAACCTCAATAAAAGGAACTTTTAATAATGAAATCGCAACTTCATTCATCTCATTCACATATTTAAATTGTATACTTGTATATCGTTTTTAAAAAGTTAGAAAAGTTTATCTCGGCCCGCCAAACTTTTTTTTTTCGATTTTTGGCCCGTGACCGAAAAGGTTTGCCCATCCCTGATCTAAACCAATGTGTCCTGACCTTTTCTTCTCCTTCACCACAAGATAAAAGTTTTCTTTTATCAGTTTCCCTCTTTCTTGCTACCTTTCCATTACCTACCCTTTTAAGAAATCATCATCATCGGCGCAACAGCTCTATAATGGGTCTGCCTACTGGCAGATTTCGAAACGGGAGTTGTTTTCTTTTTACAGGGTATGGTTGTCAGTCCTACATCCAACGCTTTACAGCCATATTAGACCGGGACTAGGGATTGCAATATCGAATCAAAAGTTCAATACCGGCACTCGGTATTTTTTAGATCTTAATACTGGGATACCGGTTTTAATACCGATAGCAAAAATTTTCGAAAAAGAAAAAAAGCACAGGTCTTTTTTTTATTTTTTTATTCGCCAGTTTTATTAGAGAATGTAAATAACACAAAAAACGCTCGAAATGGCAAACCATCTAATGCTGCCATTTTACTTATAATTTCATCCAAATTATCCTTTTTTTTTTCAAAATAATCTAAAATCCTTGATGACTTGGGCTTAGAAACTAGGGTTAAGTTTGTATCTTCATCACAATTAGATTATTTCCTCTTTAACAAATTTGTATCTGCTTCATTTTTAAATGTGTATGGAGTCCGCTTGTATTTCCTCCAATCACTTCGATAACTCTTGAACATTTTTTGCATTGTGCCACCCTATTCTTTTTATCATATAAATAATGAAGCCAAACCGAAGTATTATCAACTGATTTTTTTATGTTCTTTAAAGTTATTCTTCTTCATTATTATGGGGTATTATTTATGAATATATATATAATAAATCTGAAAAATATTTTGAACGCTAAAGTATGATATGCAAATACAATGTGAATAACAAACTCATTAATTTAAAAAAAATATCGAAATATTACACACTTTCTTTACAACTATAATCTTGTTTTCATAGATAAGAATTTCTAGTTTTCAAATAAGAATTCTGAATTAGAAATCACAGAAAAGAATAAGAATTTCACAGATAAGAATTCTAAATTTCTAGTAAATAGCGAAAAAGCGGTATTTCAACTTGTGACCGGTATTACAAAATTGTACAAATGGCTCAAAATACCGGTATTCAGTACCCCGGTATACCGGTATTGCAATCCCTAACCGGGACCTACGGTTTAAAGTGGATTCCGAAACACTACAACTCTATAGTCGCAACCCGAAATCTGCGGCACCGAGTGCCATAGCGCTAGTCCCTTGTCCTTTAAGCCCCTTAAAAATAAGGTTAAGTAGTAATGTTCTGAGGATAGTTATAACTTTAAGTCGTTTGATTATTTTGCTCACACTTTAGACTTTTATTTAAAGAAAAAAGGAAGAACAAAAGAATCCACGATAGGTAACTTACTTGTGTAATCTAGAAATATGATTATTATTTATGCGATGTTGCTTCCCCAAAGTGAGTGTATATACGTCTATTACTTCCTTTTTTTAAAGTTTCTGTCACTATTATTTTCATTTATGTTAGCAACAGCTGATGTAACCCCCAAAAATTTTTTCAACGAGTCTAGTGTGGCATATATATATATATATATATATATATATATATATATCATGAACTGCCAACCAATGAGGATTGAATGGAGTTCAGTGCCTTCTAGCAGGACTTTTAGAAAATACTATCCCGTACGTGTAGTATGTGGGGAAAACGCGAAAACTCCAAACAGGCAGCTGGACTGACAATGTGATATTCTTCACCATCATCATTCATCATAATCACCATCGAATCTCTTCGTTTCTTAAAGCAGTGACTGCAGTGGAGGTTGACCGCGGATCCGAACCCCAGCCATCTTCTACGTTAAAAAAAGAATCGGTGCTTAAATTTTACATAGTTTTTTTAAGGACTAAAAATGTCTTTAAAATAAATTTACGTAAAGGTAATTTTGTATATGTCAATCACAATACAAGATTTAAAACCAAAAAGAAAATAAACGGAAAGCCTAATATTTCTTTTAAGTTGATGACTCTAATCGTTGCTCCGGAAACTGTCTCAAGAGAAGTTAAATGTAAATGCAATAACTCTTAAACCAGGTTTTAAAAACTGTTTGGTTTGAAAGGACAACTTCCAGATTAGAGTAAATTGTTTAATTAGTGCTTGGTATATGACTTCTAAGTATGAACTATAAAACTATTTTTTGAGCTTCTCATAAATGTAAAACTGAAGAGCAAGGAAAGCAATTGTAAAAAAAATAATAATAATAATGATGATAATAATAATATACCCTTTTTTCATTTAGAGATAAATAAAATCAGAAGAAATCCATATACTTGTACTGCATTATATCATCATTATAATCATTATTTAATTACTTGAAATACAATACAATTTGCTAATAAGACGATTTAATTGTATGCTTGAGAAGTAAAACACGATAGATAACTTTTTAGTTGGCACGTTTACCATCGCTAAAATGTTTATTATGAAACGTAAACATATAAAAGATGAAAAATACTTTTTATCAAGTTATGAAAAAAATAAAAATGAACTACGTTACATGATACTACATTACACGAAATTAAATGAACTTTAAATAATATCTATATTATTATGACTCTATCTATACGAATCTATCGAACATTAAGATTCTAATTACATCTTTATGAATCCATCTTACGAATCTAATATTATCTATATGAATCCTCCTTAAGAATCTAATATCTATATGAATCCATCTTAAGAATCTAATATCATCTGTATGAATCCATCCTAAGAATATAATATCATCTATATGAATCCATCCTAAGAATATAATATCATCTATATGAATCCATCCTAAGAATCTAATATCATCTATATGAATCCATCTTAAGAATCTAATATCATCTATATGAATCCATCTTAAGAATCTAATATCATCTATATGAATCCATCTTAAGAATCTAATATCATCTATATGAATCCATCTTAAGAATCTAATATCATCTGAATCCATCTTAAGAATCATCATCTTAAGAATCTAATATCATCTATATGAATCCATCTTAAGAATCTAATATCATCTATATGAATCCATCTTAAGAATCTAATATCATCTATATGAATCCATCTTAAGAATCTAATATCTATATGAATCCATCTTAAGAATCTAATATCATCTATATGAATTCATCTTAAGAATCTAATATCATCTATATGAATCCATCTTAAGAATCTAATATCATCTATATGAATCCATCTTAAGAATCTAATATCATCTATATGAATCCATCTTAAGAATCTAATATCATCTATATGAATCCATCTTAAGAATCTAATATCATCTATATGAATCCATCTTAAGAATCAAATATCATCTATATGAATCCATCTTAAGAATCTAATATCATTTATATGAATCCATCTTAAGAATCTAATATCTATATGAATCCATCTTAAGAATCTAATATCTATATGAATCCATCTTAAGAATCTAATATCATCTATATGAATCCATCTTAAGAATATAATCTTATAATATATCTATATGAATCATCCATCTTAAGAATCTAATATCATCTATATGAATCCATCTTAAGAATCTAATATCATCTGAATCCATAAGAATATAATATCATCTATAGAATCCATCTTAAGAATCTAATATCATCTATATGAATCCATCTTAAGAATATAATATCATCTATATGAATCCATCTTAAGAATCTAATATCTATATGAATCCATCTTAAGAATCTAATATCTATATGAATCCATCTTAAGAATCTAATATCTATATGAATCCATCTTAAGAATCTAATATCATCTATATGAATCCATCTTAAGAATCTAATATCATCTATATGAATCCATCTTAAGAATCTAATATCATCTATATGAATATAAGAATCTAATATCATCTTGAATCCATCTTAAGAATCTAATATCATCTATATGAATCCATCTTAAGAATCTAATATCTATATGAATCCATCTTAAGAATCTAATATCTATATGAATCCATCTTAAGAATCTAATATCATCTATATGAATCCATCTTACGAATCTAATATCATCTATATGAAACCATCTTAAGGATCTAATATCATCTATATGAATCCATCTTAAGAATCATCTATATGAATCCATCTTAAGAATCAAATCTATATGAATCCATCTTAAGAATCTAATATCATCTATATGAATCCATCTTAAGAATCTAATATCATCTATATGAATCCATCTTAAGAATCTAATATCATCTATATGAATCCATCTTAAGAAAATATATCTATATGAATCCATCTTAAGAATCTAATATCATTAATAATAATTAAGAATCCATCTTAAGAATCTAAAAATGAATGTACTTACAAATCGAAATTACATGAAGTTTAATAAATTTATAATAGTTAAGAAAAAAATGAGCTAAATTACAAGATACTACATTACATGAATACGTATTATATTACGTACTATAATATCAGCCATGCTTGAAATAAAATACAATTTGCTGATAAAGTGATTTAATTGTATGCTTGAGAAATAAAACACGATAGCTAAATTTTCAGTCTGACTTATTTATCATCGCTAGAATGTTTACTACGAAAAGTAAGCGTATAAAAGATAAAACTTTTTATCCAGTTATGAAAAAAAAAAAATGATACGATCAGCAAAAAGGCATGATACAAGTTTTAAAAAATAAATTTGACTTTCATTTTTTTTAAACAGTTTTTTGTACATTGGGTTTTACTTCAATATAATTGTATTTAAATACAATTTTTAAAATATTTTAGAGAAATGTCTGTACATTTATTATAGGAAATTCAATGAATATTAAGAAGAGCTCTAAATGAATTAAAATTTGCATTTTAAGATTATACATTCAAAGACATGAAAAATATAGAGCATACCAGTTTTCATAATTTATCGAAAAATTATAAAAGCTCCAATGAAAAATAAAATAAATGAATTACAATTTATTCGACGTAATTTATGAAATAAAATATTTTAAAATTTAATACATTCTAACTTATAGTTATACACTCTAATTTTAAATTATGATTTATTAATTGAATCATGATTATAATTGTCCGACTTGTGGTCAGTGGTAATGTGCGCCGCTAGTGAACATTATGGCAGAGGTTCAATCCGCTGGCTGCTTAGTTGTATACACTGTTTCAAAAAACGAAGAGACTCGATGGCGTTTGTGATGTTCAGATTTTTGCCTCTTTAGTCGGACTACCTGGTTTTGGGATTTTCTCCCACATGAAAAGCAAATGCGGCGTAGTTCCTCCTAAAAGTTCTCCCGGAAAGCACTGTCCTCTCTTCAGATGTCGGAGCCAAATGAGACTTATACATACGGATACTTCATCACGACAGAATTTGTTCTTTCCTTCCACGAGAACAGAAGATTTCATGGACTTGGTCTAGATGTAGCTGTTGACCAAGTGGGATAAGAAATGAAATATTTGGGGGGGAAGAATCAGTGGATGCGTTGACCACTTATGCATAATGCGAATAGCAACCCGATAGTTGAGAGAAAGTCATTGCTTTCTGGGATGATAGTTAACTACCCAGGATTTGCGTGTCATGTAGAAGAAAAATCAGAAAACTACCACTACGCAATTCGATTATCAATGCGAGGGGCTTACATTCATTTCGGAATCGCCAACTAGACTCCTCATTTCTGAAAGCAATGACTGCAACGAATTCCATTATTGGATTCAAACTTCAGAGTTACTTCAATTTACTGAGCAGGTTACCGATGGGCCAAGAGTCGCGCATTCACATTCCCTATTATTATGCAGACATTATGCATCATTCGCTTCTCAGATTAATCTCAAAGATTTAAAATTGACGATTAATCACAGAAGCAAACACTCGAGGGGACTCAAACTCAAATCCACCTGCCGGGTCTGTTCTATTCAGTTTTTCAGGTAAGGAATACATTGCGGCGATTAAGAACCAATCCCTGTCGTCTAGCGACTCCTAGCATACTTAAGTTAAACTAAAACCATCACTGAGGCCTGGCCGGGTGGCTAGTACTCTGACGCTCTGTGCCACAGGTTTCGGTTTGGAGTCCCGGCGGTGGCATGAGTGTTTTTAGTGGTTCGAAATCCGAAGGTTTCTGGAATCGGTTTTTGACGAAGAGCAAACAAAAAAATTATAGAAAAGAAATGAAATGCAATAAATAGACACAAAATCTAGCCAACCAGCAAGACACAAAACCTAGCTAAGCAATCCTTTATGTCTTATTTTACCGGGATATATTGCCTTAATCGAAATATAATTACTAAATTGGAAAGAGCATGAAATAATGACAAATCAATACATCGAAATAAACCATGACTGGAATAGAGAAAAGCTACTTCGTATATAAAATAATTGCTTTATCAAGAACGAAGCTTTTTTTTAAACAGAGGGTCTGCTTCCATTCAACATTCCAGTATTGCATTCAATATTATTTGACTTGGGCCTGATTGGCCACGTGGCTGGTGCTCTGGACCTCGGTACCACAGGTTTCGTGTTCGAGTCCCGGTGGTGCCATGGGTGTTTGTAGTGGTTCGGTATCCCCTTTAAACCGTAGGTCCCGTTCTAACATGATCGTAGAGCGTTGCGGAGGTATTTTTGCTCCGTGGCCAAAGCTTATCTTAGCTACCCACGCCCCGTAGGTAGTGCTAAGTGAGTAATGTCAGTGCAGCGCTTGCCTTAAGACATACAAGACTACTGCTTAAGTGTTTGTCAGCTGCATTAGAAAAAAAATATTTGACTTGTTACATGCCTAATAACAGACAACTTGTGGTACAAGCAAATTATTCGTAAAAGAGGAAAACAGTTCATGGGGCCTTCATTTTGACTTTAATTAATCTAAATTTAAATTTAACCAATTGAATTTTGTCAATCAACTGGTATTATTCAACCGGTATTATTACCAGAAAACTTAAAAAGTATCATATAATTTAACAATAGTTATATTTCCACCGCAATTCTTATCCTATTACACCAGGGCAAAAAAAAATTCTACGTTAACATAAATAATTAAGTGTAAAAAATTGCATCAAAATTCATTACTGAAATATGACGTCCTAACTCAAAATGTATGCAAATTCAAACCATTCTTAAAATATAAAAAATGGTCAAATTAAAGCCATTTTGTGCGAAATGATTTTCCTAACCTGACTTTTTACTAAAAAATAAAGTTTTTTTTTCATTCATCTCTTTCAAGAATATTCCCCACAAACACCCCTCTCGTAATTTCCCAACCAAAATATAACCCCTAAACCTCTTCCCCATTCATCTACAACGGCCCATTAAAACAGCCCATTAATTTTTTCCCACAGCTCGCTGGGCCATGTAAAACGCTCGCAAAATAAGCCCCATCTTTTACATGACATTTCTCCTATACCATCCTCGGGCTAGAGCCGGCAACAATAGTCCCCGAAACACTTAAAGGGGATGGGACAGGGGAGGGGTGGGCTGTAGCGGGCTTTAAATTGCCTCGCCAGCTGTCATACATCCCCCACCAAGACTAGCAATCCCTGCTTTTCCTGCCCACTAACTCCGAGTACCACCCATTCTGCACATCTGGTGTAAGCCCTTGGACGTACTGCCATGCTGGAGCCGGGGCTATATGAAGGCAGCGCCCGCCGTGAATCAAGGAAACTCCCGGAAATTTTATCTTCTCTCCCAAACTTTTCCTGGTTTGAGACCGGGAAGAGTAAGTTATGGCCCGGGATATAAAGTCTTCGTAGTAAATGGTACAGTTACGTGATACTGGGCAGTATTTACAGCGGGTTCCTTTTCGTATTCTCGGAGACGAAAACAATTTTAGTTCTTTAAAAACCATGCAACTCTGTGTGGTGAATTAAAAGTTATTAGGATTTGGCACGCTATATGAGAGAGAGTTTCGTATAAAAGTTTGTTGAGTGTATTTCGAAATAATATACATCTGTTTTGTTTAGAGATTTTGAAAAATGTTGTTCATTTTTATGTTTCGTTTAAAATGAATCATTTGCATAAGAATTAAGAGAGATTTGCTTGTTGGAATGTAGGAGGATAATTTTTTTGTTGACAATGAAACTAGATATTTAGGTAAGGATTTGTTTGCAGCAATTTTATTACAGCAAAAAAATTAAATTAAATTTTAAAAAAAAATGGTGGTTGAAAAATGTTTTCGTAATGTGAAGAAGTAATTTAAAATGAAGCATTGTAAGTTTCGCTTATGTAATACCAGTGTTTAAAAGTAAACAGTTTTAAAAGGACTTAAGAATGTTAATATCATTATTTTCACATGCAAAATTTGAATATTTCATTTAAACAATAAAAAAGCAAATGAAACCTACGATAGAATATGCAAAATATAAGTATTATGAAATATAATTTTGCAAATTATTTAATCAAAATTTCCTGATTATTAATTAAATATTTTTATTGAGTAAAATTTGTTTCTAAAATATCTATCTCTAAATAAATCTCGGTTTGATGGCCCAATGGTTAGCGTTCTGGCGTACAATGCCACAGGTTTGAGTTTCGGAAGTGCCAAGAATGCTTGTAGTGGTTCGGAATCCTCTTTAAACCATGGGTTCCGGTCTAATATGGCTGTAAAGCATTGGGTATAAAGATGACAACCTTACCCCGTAAAAAGAAAACATCTCATTTTTTGAAATGTATCTGACAGTAGGCCTTGGTCCACAAAGGGGCTGTTGCGCTAATGTACTACTGCGCCCAAAAAGATCAATTATTTTTTTTTCAAAACTCTTTATTTATTCTTCCAAACTCATTCCATCGCCTTCAAAGTAATCCCCTCCGGACACAATGCAATTATGCCAACTTTTCTTTTTCCAATTCTCAATGCATGCTAAAGAGTTATCGGCAGGGAGGGCCTTCAAATGGAGCGGCGATTCACGTTGAATCTCTTCAATCGACTCAAAACGGTATCCCCGAAGTGGTCTTTTGAGTTTAGGGAATAGCGAGAAGTGGCACGGTGTGAACACGGTGGTTGTGGAACGATATGGTTTCATTTTTGGCGAAAAAATCCCGAAGAATCAATGCAGTGTGAGCTGGCGAAATTAGTGTTTTCGGTACCAATCGATATTTGACGCGTTTTAGGCCCAAAATGGAATTGACAGATCCTTTCGAAAGTCTAATGGTTTCTAATTGTAAATCGACGGCTTGCAAGCACCAAATCTCTGCGTTCTCTGCTTTCTTTGAACTGTTTATACCACTTGTAAACATTCCTTTCCGATACAAGGAATGCTTACCAAATGCCTTCTGCGACATTCTATAAGTTTCCGCAAACAAACTTTAATGCAAGTTCTTTGCTCAATTAATTCAGACTTTTCAAAACTAACCGGAATCAGTTTTAGCGTCTCACAAAGCCAAGCTTAACTCAAGCACTAATGAATATTTAGACGTCAAATTTCACACCGCTGTCGAGGACAGTGTCAACAACCTAAAAAACAAAAATAAATTGAATTTCCATAAGCCCTGGGAATTTTAAACTGATAATTTATCTTACGGTTTGGACACAATAATATCTCCCGTACACATATAGAAAAAACAAAAAGCCGTGGACAAAAAATTAATGGTATGCTAAGTATAGACTTTTTTACAGTGAAATGTTTTAAAATTTAAAGCATGATATTACCACAAATAGTAAATTTACATTATTCATCCAAACTTTTTTGGGGGCTAAGATAAGTTTATAGGATTTAAATTCATCGAATTGAACTGGAGAATGACAATGTGTTGGTGTTTATTTATTTAAAATTGCAGTGTGCAAATGTGGTAGCAGCTCGTAGATAGTGATTGGGTAATGGAGAATCAGTTATTTATATTTCTAGTGATCGGTCATGCCAAAATATTTGGAGCTCACAAAACAATTTTTAAATCATCAATTGTTATTACAAAGTTGTATTATGCTTAAAAAATTTGCATTTGTCAAGAGTACAAAAAAAAACCGACCTTCAAACATCAAATAATAAAAAAAAGTGGTGCATAATATAAAACTAATCTGACATGTGGATGTGATCCCGACCACACTATAGCAGCAAACACTTGATGCTGACTCAGATTTACAGCTGAGCAATCGATTCATCCATCGCAGATTTACAGTTAATCAATCGATTAATCTCTCGCAGATTTGCAGTTAATCACTCGATTAATCTCTCGCAGATTTACAGTTAATCAATCGATTAATCTCTCGCAGATTTACAGTTAATCAATCGATTAATCTCTCGCAGATTTACATATAATCAATCAAATAATCTCTCGCAGATTTACATATAGTCAATCGATTAATCTCTTGCAGATTTACATATAATCAATCGATTCATCGCTCACAGATTTAAGCTAACCAATTGATTCATCCATCGCAAATTTACAGCTAATCAATCCATCGCAAATTTACAGCTAATCAATCCATCGCAAATTTACAGCTAATCAATCCATCGCAAATTTACAGCCAATCAATCCATCGCAAATTTACAGCCAATCAATCCATCGCAAATTTACAGCCAATCAATCCATCGCAAATTTACAGCCAATCAATCTATCGCAAATTTACAGCCAATCAATCTATCGCAAATTTACAGCCAATCAATCTATCGCAAATTTACAGCCAATCAATCTATCGCAAATTTACAGCCAATCAATCTATCGCAAATTTACAGCCAATCAATCTATCGCAAATTTACAGCCAATCAATCTATCGCAAATTTACAGCCAATCAATCTATCGCAAATTTACAGCCAATCAATCTATCGCAAATTTACAGCCAATCAATCTATCGCAAATTTACAGCCAATCAATCTATCGCAAATTTACAGCCAATCAATCTATCGCAAATTTACAGCCAATCAATCTATCGCAAATTTACAGCCAATCAATCTATCGCATTCAGTGTTTTTTTTTTTAATTTTGAAAATTATTATTATTTTTTTTTAAATTAAGGAAAACATGAAAATTGAGAAATATGTTTCCATAGTTTTTTGGAGTATTTTAAAAATATCTTTTTCGACTAAATTTTTTTTTATAAATTCACATAATTGATTTCGCGGTACGGATTTTACAGTTTAAATCGGAATTTCTATACCATAAAGCAAAATTGAAAGATGAAATGAAATATTATCATTACGTATAATATATATAACAGAAGCATATTTTGGAATATTTTTAAAGCGAAAACAATATTATAAAAACGTCTAAGTTTAGATAATTAGACATTTTTAACTACTATTTAATTATTACTAAATGAATGCATAATATTTAGCCTTCAAATAAAATTAATGATAAGAAATATTCATATATTAAGTAAATTTTTTTCATATTTATAACTATATACACGACAGAATATCACTGTAATACATATAAATTTCATTAGGTAAATGTAAGAATAAAAAGCTATATTTTCTCTTAAATTACACAATTAAATAGCCATACACTGAATAAAAATGATTCAACAAAAATACGTAAGACTTACACAAACAGTCTCCTTGAAAATATTTTTTCTTGCTAGTTGAAAAACGTACACACGCAAACCCGCAATTGGAAAGAAGCACTTCAAAATTAAAGCTACATATGCGAGGCTTCTTGAAAATAAAGACGCAGTTTTCTTGAAACCGGTTTCCTCTCGGTTCAAATAATTTAATAATTTCTCTTTTAGCCTCAGGCCATAGAATTTTAGCCTCAGGCCATAGAATCATTCTCATTCCTTAGTTGAACATTTCAAAGAAAAAACTTCTTTATGAAATAAAAGTTATTTTTAAGTTTTAGTAGTAGTTCTTCAGGAGTATGTATTTTTAGAATCATTTGTTTTTCATAAATTCAAATGATTCACGTAGTGTTAGAATCTTGAAAGTTTAGGAATCACTGGTTTGTCATAAATTCCTATGATTCACGTAAGTCTTAGAATTTTGTAAATTCAGAAATCATTTGTTTTTCATAAATTCACATGATTCACGTACTACAACTGTGTCCAAAAAGTAAGACCAATTTTCAATTAAAAATTCACGGGGCTTATGAAATTTCCTTTTTTTCTTCTTCTTTTTTAGGTTGCTGGCACTGTCCTTGACATCTGTGTGATATATGACGCCAAAGTATTCATTAGTGTTTGAGTTACGCTTGGCTTTGTGATTCCAGCGATTTTTGAAATGTCTAAATTAATTGAGCAAAGAACTTGCATTCAATTTTGTTGGCGGAAACGTATAGAATGTTGCAGAAGGTATTCGGTGAGCATTCCTATATCGGAAAGAAATGCTTACAAGTGATATAACTAGTTCAAAGAAGGCAGAGAAAGCGTTGAAGACGAAAAGCCCTGTGGTCGACCATCAACCGACGAAGCTCACGTCCAAAAAACTCCAAAAACGTCCAAACGTACTTTTATTTAAAAACAATTTTTCCTTTGCTAAAATCGAAAATATTCATTGCTAAAAACTTATTGATCATAATTATATTATGTTTTTTTACTATAGAAATTAAAGTTATAAATTCAGTCAATCGCCATAGATATCAAATGATTGTAATACTGGTTTTAATGAGTGATGCCACCAGATTTCTGAGATTACAATATCATATATCGTTATTATTGCTACTTAAAATATAAAACATTTTGAAAAAATGCCAAAGTGATATAAATGCATTTAGTATTATGCAATAAATAATCTGCTCGTCTCCAAATATTTGGAGCCATAGGTCGCCATGCCAGGTAGATATTCAATATCAAGAGGGAATCATGTCTACCATTGAATAGTACAATACTTAACGTTTCGATATTCTCCTTTGCGAATTATCATGTAGTTTCTCAGTTGAGTCACAATTTCCCCTCCAATTGTTTTTATTTGCATTGTGTATTCAATTCCTTCTATTTGCTCACACTCTCCCTATATATATCTTGTTCAAATTTTCAATCGTTCATAAAATACTTTTTAATCATCCACTCAAGTTCAAATACATTTTTTTGAACTTGTAGTGGATGACGCTTGATGTTAATGCAGTGTTTTCAAATAGTAATTCAGTAATTAAATTTAAATAATTGATTTTAGTTTTTTTTTTTAGATTTAAGTTACATATATCTATGCGTTGGATTTATCATTTGTGGTTGTTTGGTGTTTTATGGGGGCAATTTGCATCTTAATGCAACGCACATTTAGGTGGTTTTTTTTTTATCGATTATGAGCGATTTTTTTAGAAAATATGCTCATGGAGAAGTGGAAATTCTTTGAATCTAGCGGATGTTTCTTTTAGGAATTGGTTTTAAGATAAATATTTAAAGTAATGGTGATAGAATTATCTAGGAACTGCATAAGTAATCGATATCAACTGTGGGCCTCATATTTATATGCTATTTATATATGCCATCGACGAAGATAAGAATTTTTAGAGATAATCTCTCGCATTTCTTTACCGTAAAGGAGGAATTCCATAAAACGCAAGCCAGTAAACCTGACTATGAAGTTTTTGTTTTGTTTGTCGCTCTACCGTCATTTTGGGCACACGAGGACTAAACAGACCAGGACTTACAGTTTAAAGTGGATGCCGAAGCAGGATTCCGCCAGGATTCGAATCTAGTGTCTGTGGTACCAAAGACCAAAGCGCTAGCATATTGGCTGCGATGTAAAGTGGCTATAGCGTTATCAAGGTGCATGTTTGACGGATTCGTACAGTATATGTTCACATTTTACAACTTTAATTTCTCAACGTTGAATGTAAAATGTATGAAGTGAATGTACAAAGTGAAATATAGCGTTCTTTTAATTTCTCTAAGATTAATATCGGGGGATAACATACCTTTACATCATTTAACAACTCTCTATTAATAAATAAAGTATACCAAATGTCAGAAAATCTAGGATTTAGAATAGGATATTATATGCGTTAAAATAGATTTAATGTTTTTTAAGTGATATCATACAGTACATAAAAACCCCATGTAAATGTTATCAATTGTATATAGATGCATACATATTTAAAAGTTCTATATTTAGGTAGGACAAAAATAGTTTACAAATTGATTAAGTTTACTTTTTTTATTTTATGAAAATTTTTAAAAAGTTATGAAAATACATAAAATAATTGAAATTCTGAATATTTCAAATTCAAGTTAAATAGAGATTATATATATGTATATAACTAATTTAAAATAAGTTTAGAATTATTACGGTAACATGGAAAGGAAAATAAAGTTCAACAACAAAATAACTAACTACACCTAAATAATATTTACCAATCATAAACAATATTTTTGATCTCCATTTAATCAGTCTAACTTAATACGATAACCATCTAATTTATCAAAATACAAATTCAAAAAATTATGTACATTTCATAACAATGTACTTTTAAACATCATTAAAAAAATATATAGCGGTACAAATGTCTTATGAAAGACACATCCAACATTTACGTTTATGACACACAAATACATTTTAAGAAAACGTTTCATCAAAAACTACATCAAAGAAAGGATTACAGTTACAGTTTCTCTAAATTCTCTATCCTCAAAATACCCTCCTAAATACATGTATTTAAAAGCAAATCGAATCATTACGTGATTTGAAGCCATTCACTCAACTAAACCGTGCCCAGCCTCATATTTAGGACTTTAAATTATAGTACTTAAGACCACATGTTTTGAATTTTCAGACAATTAAATGTTATTGTCCGCCCTGAATGCTGCAGAGAATGCTTCACACGAAGGATGGTAAAGATAGGGCCATCCATGCTTATTATTCAGGAAACATTGATTGGAGACAGTAACTGGTATTTAATTGCTGGAAAAAAAATGCACGCGCTCTCTGTTTTAATTGTATTTTCATCTTTTTGAATCGTTGCAAATGCGTTGGATTTATCATTTGTGGGTGTTTGGCGTTTTATGGTGGCAATTTGCATCTTGATGCAACGTACATTTATGGGTTTTTTTTATCTTTACCGAGTATGAGTGATTTTTTTTAAAGAAAATATGCTCATAGCGAATCGGAAATTCTCTTATTCTAGCAGATGTTTCTTTTTAAATTGGTTTTTAATATAAATATTTAAAGAAATGGTGATAGAATCATAAACGAATTGAATAATTAATAGATACTTTTATATTGAACATCTGTGAGCCGCATATATATAATATATATGCTACGAACGAAAATAAGAATTTTTAGAGATAATTTCTCGCATTTGTTTACCGTAACTTAGGAAATCCTGAAAACTCAAGCCAGGAAACCTGACTATGGAGGTTTGGCTTGTCGCTCTACGATCATTTTGTGCACACGTGGGCAAAACAGACCAGGACCTACACTTTAAAGGAGATTACGGACCACTCACAAACATACATGCCACCGCCGGGATTCTAATCTGAAGCCTGTGGCACCAAAGGCAAAAGCTCTAACAGATTGACTACGATGTAAAGTGGATATCGCGTTACCCAGGTGCATCTTTGACGGCTTCGTACACCATCTATTCACATTTTACAACTTTAACTCCTCAACGTGAATGTAAAGTGTTCCAAGTAAATGTATAATGTACCAAGTGAATGTCGAGAGTTCTTTTAATTGAACGAAGATTAACATCTGGCGAAAACATTTTTTCATCATTTAACAACTCTTTATTAATAAATAAAATTATGCCAAATGTTAGAAAATCCTAGGATTTAAAATACGATATTATATGCGCGAAACTATATTTAAGGTATTTACATAAATTCCCATGTAAGTTTTTTAAACATATGTACATATACAAACAATTGATAAATCCTACATTTAGGTTGGACAAAAAATTGTTTTCAGATAGATTCATTTCACTTTTTGCATTTTATGGAAATTTTTTACAAAATATTATGAAAACAGTAAAATAGTTGATATTCGTCAAAATTTCCCATACAAATTAAATGAAATCTATATAATTAGCTTACAATTCTTTCAGTTACAAGGAAAATAAAATAAAATTCAACAACAAAAATAACTGAACACACCGAAAATATATTTAAAAATCATAATCAATCAATATTTTTGCTCTACATTTAATAGTTCTAATTTTCACGATAACCCTCTAATTTATCAGAATCCCAGTTTAAGCAATTATTCACATTTCACGACAATTTAAAAACTTCTAAACATCATTAAAAACATACAGAAGAATAAATAGCTTATCAAAAGCACATCCAACATTTACGTTTATGATATACAAATAAATTTTAAGAGAACATTTCATCAAAAACTGCATCAAAGCAAGCACCTACAGTTACAGTTTCTCTAAATTCTCTATCCGTAAAATACCCTCTCCCATACCGGTATTTAAAAGCAAACGGAATCATTACGTGATTTAAAGCCATTCACTCAACTAAACCGTGCGCGGCCTCATATTTAGGACTTTAAATTATAGTACTTAAGACCACATGTTTCGAATGCTGCATTTTCAGACAATTAAATGTTATTGTCTGCCCTGAATGCTGCAGGGAATGCTTCTTACAAAGGATGGTAAAGATAGGGCCATCCATGCTTATTATTCATGAAACATTGATTGGAGACAGTAACTGATATTTAATTGCTGGAAAAAAATGCACGCTCTCTCTGTTTTAATTGTATTTTTATCTTTTGGAATTGTTGCAAATGCGTTGGATTTATCATTTGTGATTGTTTGGTGTTTTATGGTGGCAATTTGCATCTTAATGCAACATACATTTAGGTTGTTTTTTTATTCCTTTACCGATAATGAATGATTTTTGTTTTTCTTTTGAAAATATGCTCATGGAGAATTGGAAATTCTTTTAATCTAGCAGATGTTTCTTTTGGTTTTTAAGATAAATATTTAAACTAATGGTGATAGAATTTTCAATGAATGAATGAATTAATCTATGTTTTTAGTGAACATCGGTGGGTCTAATATATATATGTTATTTATACATACCACGAATATAAGAATTTTTAGATATAATTTCTCACATTCGTTTAAAGTAAGGTTGGAAATCCGGAAAACGCAAGCCACGAAACTTGATTATCAATGAGAGGCGCTATAGACGCTGTCAGAACTGCCATCGAATCTCTTCGTGTACTATAAATATTATTGTACACTTTTTTAATCTCTCTAAAAATTTTATTATTTCTAGCCCACGCATGTCCCGTATCAGCCAGGATTAGATAATATCCTTAATAAATACTGGCTAAATTTAAGTTTGCAAATAATTCTATTTTCATGCAATACATTTATTCTTCCACTTCTATCATTTTCCCATAAGTGGTCAAACAGAAAAGGAAGCAGGCTTAAAGCACAAAACGCCCCCACCAAAACTCTCTAGAGATTCTGTCACCCACCCACCACCACAAACGTGCAGAAACACAAATCCTCTAACCTACGGCCGCTTGCACACTTCCATGACATGCCCATTAAAAGCACATTTCCGGCTACAACACGGGCTTTACCAACCCCGATTCCAAAATCGCATGATCGACCATAATGTATCATTCCCACTACAACCAATTCACTACTTCTGTGGCTGTTGTGACCCCTGCATAACGTAATATGCGCTGCGAACTAATATAACCCATCAAAGACGATGAGCCTTGCGTAATGGCATTATGACGTACCAATATCGAGAGTTACCAATTAAATCGGCAAGCGTAAACCGCTGCACACGCTTTCCATTAACAGGCTTTAAGTTCGGGGATGGTAAAATGGCATTACATTACAGGATGCTGTCATTCAGAATATGATGTTTTAGGGGGATGGGGGGAGGGGAAGGGAAATGGCACATTAGGGAGATACGGTTAAAGTGAAAGGACCACGCGATCAAAGTTCTACAAGTGCATCAGGGGACGAAAATTGCCCGCGCCTAATTTGAATGGCTAACCCACTTTGGATACTTGTTACTGATGTACCCTGTTAAAAGCCATAGTATGGAAATCGACACCTCGTTGTGAAGGCTTTCGTGATGTGCAAGAAGTTTTCATTTTGTAATAGATGGGCTGAAATTCTGACAAATTGAAAAGGGATGATTTAACCGTTTCTGTAAAATTGCATGGTTCTGTATCCGTGCCTGTAACCCAAATATAAAATATTCTTGATTGAACCACTTAAACTGTCAGATTACGTTAAAAAATTCAAATTGAAAAATGCTTAAATATTTAAAAGTGCTCAAAAACTTTTGTTTGTGAATTTTGAAGTATAAAGATGGTTTTAACAATTTTAATGCTTAGTGGCAACTACTAGGAATATACAAGCCGACATTACTTAAATCCTCATTTTAATGTAAAAATAAATTTTTGAAAATTAATATCTTGGAAATTTTCTGAAATTGCTTTGATGAAATTAAAGTTATGCAAAAAACATCTGGTAAATCGCATTTTGTTATAACAAAATGCATTTAATTTATTTTCATATAAGAAAATAAATTAATTTTGTTAATTACTGTTGTGTTGTTTAATTTGTTTTGTTAAATTATAAAATTAATTATAAAATCGATTAATTAATTAATAAAATCGATAAAATTAATTATAAATTATATCGAAATTCCTACTATTAGTTCCCACATTCCCTATATATATCTTGTTCAATCGTTAATAAAATACTTTTTATTCATCCACTCAAGTTCAAATACATTTTGTTTGAACTTGTAGTGGATGACACTTGATGTTAATAAAGTATTTTCAAATATTAATTCAGTAATTAAATTTAATTAATTAATTTTAGTTTTTTTAGGTTATGTTGCATATATCTACCCATAGATGGCGACAGATAAACTTAAACAAAATGAATGAAAATTATTTATAAAGGACTTTCTGCAATATAGTCAGAAAAAAAAAGTAGGAATTGACTTAATTTTTTTAATTTTTTTTTTATATTACTTGTTTTATCTTTTAGTAAATCAACTTCACACATAACACAAATATTAACTCATTAAAGACATTATTAGATTAATAGAGACCAAGAAATTTTAAAACCTGCTTCCTGTTTTAAATGTTCGGAAGATTCCTCAAAATTATTTTTAGCCTGATGTGATTTGACATGAAATTTTGTTTTTGTAAACTATCTTCAAATCCCATTTTATAACACACAAAAGAATTTTCTCTGAAATTACCGCTCAAAAATACTAAAAAAAGTATAAAATGCCAAATCGAGACAAAAAAAAATTGTATTAAATGAAAACTAGTATTTTGTCATTCAATCAAACTCATCTTCATCTTGGTATTTAATTTCTTGTTATAAAAATGTACCAATGTACTGAATGCAATTGATTATAAGTAATAAATTGGAAAATTTCGCTTAGCAATACTAAATTTGGTCACTATCATGTATAAAAGGTTTATATACTACTTTGGTCTTGCATTTGTTTTTGATTTTGGCAACATTCATTTTTTTTACAATTTAAAACAAATGTCATTCCTTAACCAATCACGGGGCCTGGCTAGCGCTCGGTACCACAGGTTTCGGGTTCGAGTCCCGGCAGTGCCATGGATGCTGGTAGTGGTTCGGAATCCACTTTAAGCCGTAGGTCCCGGTCTCATATGATTGTTGAGGGTTGGGCGTAGAGCTGACAACTCTACCCCGTGAAAAAAAAAACATCTCTCGTCTCGAAATCGACCAATAGGCAGACGGCCTCGGCCCACACTGGGCTGTCGGGCCAATGATGCTGATGATGATAACCAATCTGAGATTTAATATTAATTTTTTTTTTCATCATTCAGGATGTAGAGTACCTTGGCCGTATATGGCCTTAAACTCCAAATCTGGTACTATGTGAGGCATTGAAAAACAAGACATTAATATATAAAAAAGAAGGCAGTGGGCAATGGTCATGTCACACGGTAAAATAACAAGAAAAAACGTTAGAAAAGTGAAAAAAGAAACGGAAAAGCCGAAAAATAGCATGGTACAGATAAAAAATAAAAGAGCAATTAAATAGTTAACTTAAAACATTTGGCGATGACTTGAAATTTTTCAAATGGCGAATTAGCAGCTTTCAATTGTGCATAGAAGTTATCAATACCTCCAATTTAATATTAATATCCTTCAATAAAGCAATTATTTAAATAAAATAAGAAGATTAGGGCTCTAATCGATAAGAAAATTCTTTGCATTAAAACAAAGCATTGCAATTTATTAAAAATAATTATTCATACCAAAGGTTTCTCACAAGCATGTTAATGTCCTGCAACATTTTAGGGTTTGGCGTGGTTTGTCATTCTATGGTCATGTTGTGCATTCTTTCAGCTAATTCGACCGGGACCTACAGTTTAACATGAATTCCGAGCCTCTGACAAACATACATGCCACTGTCAGGATTGGAACCTGAAGCCTGTGGTACCAACGGCCAGAGCTCTAGCCAATTGGCCATCAGGCAGCGCAACATTTTAAAGAGAACACTAGATAATATAGGAATAATATATAATCTAAATTTAAACATCTATTCACATTCCATTCTTATCAGGCTTTAGAACAGGGGTCTCCAAACTACGGCCCGCCAGTGTCATCAATCCGGCCCGCGACAGCGGATAGTTTATTGTTGCTGTAATAAGTTGGATAAAAAAAACACAGAATGATAATAACTCGGTTTTATTGACTTGCTAGGTAAAGCTTTTAATAAGACAAACATAATACGCAGAAAATTTAACTTAAGCATAACAATTAACAAATAACTGAAATGAATCCCACTAACATTATAAACTAGTGAACATCCCGCGGTTACCCTCGCTAGTTATGTTGGGGGTAAAGATTATCGCATATGTATGTATATCAATGTTTGGAATGTATATATCCTGAATAAAACATGATTTTTATCCTGAAAATTTCTTAGGAAAGGAAAAGCTAAATTAACGCAAATGAAACCGCTGGGTATCCACTTGTAAAAAAAAATTCTAATGAGATTTATGTAATTGTGATTTTCCACTGACAATAGTTTGTAGTTGTGGATCAATTTTACTTGTACCAATTATTAAAAGAGTTTTAAGATGCTCATCGGTTAACTTAGATATGTAAACATCCTTTGTGTTCAGTTTGGAGAATGTTTTTCACACAAGTAAGTAGTACCAAAAGCAGAAAACAGCCCACGAGCAAATTTATATAAATTATTAAATTGTCTCAGTGGAAGACTCTTACCAACGAATTTAGCAAGCGTATGCTCGCACAGAGCGCGTACTCGGCGACTAGTCTAGAAATTATAGATAATAGAAAAAAATTAAAACGGTTTTGGCCCTTGGTGCTTACTGGAGTAAACAGTATGGTCCTAAAGCTGGAAAGTTTGGAGACCCCTGCTTTAGAGAATCATAGATTACAATAAATTCGATTAAATTATGAGAGTAGTACAAACATAGTATTACAAATTATGAGAGGCCTCATCAACAAACCAGCTTCTTCAAGTTAGCCAAATAAAATATTTAGCATTTGAATTAATGTTAAAATGTTAAGAATATCTATTAATTTAATATGGATTAAGGGGTTTCATAATTTAAGGTTGAATGAACTAAGATAAAGTGCTAAATAATTTTATCAATAAAATTCAAAACTAGTTGACATATTTTTTATTGATTTTTGAAATCATTTTTGTACAATATCAGCAATTAAAAATTTATTAGTTAGGTATATTTAAAATAAAAAAATTATAAAATGCTGTAAATAAAATTAAAATTCATTTAAAATTATTTTTAAAATTTGCTTAACTTGTATTTTAAATTTACTTTTGTAATTATATCATCAAATAAGGTATATGCTAACAAAAACAAGCAATACAATTTGTTTTTTTCCAGTTAAAAATTACATTCTGGACAATTTTCACGAGCTATGTTTTGTATGAAAGAACTATAATTTACCTTATCAATATTTTTTACAGTTTCGACATGTTTCCAATTTATGTTAAGGGCATATGGTGTGTGATCAGGATTTTTAGAAGGGTTCTTTATGTAGTCCAAACTCTCGATGACTTTGTGGTAGTCTATCATACCATCCTTTTTGGGAAATTTGAGAATGAAAAACTTCAACAGGTCTTTGTCAATCTTCAGAGTAGAGGACACAAGAATGTCGTAAACATGAGATGTTGTGAAAAACCCTGTTCTGTTCCCATATTTCAAATCGAACATTTCGAATTGTTCTTTGAGGTGATTGAAATCCAAGAACAGCCGCCTCTTTAAATCTGCCTGAATCCTTGAAACAAGATCTTCAAACGTACACCCCACATAGTCTTCAACACAGCAGAAACGTGCAAGCGTTATAATTTCTTGTTCCGGAATTAAAATGGATTCCTCTTTGGGAAGATGAATTTGCATAATGTCACGAAAGTCATTGTATGGAATAGTGCCGGAATTGCCCATGTCAGCAGCTTCAAAGGCGGTCTGAAGGTCACCCATTTTTTCTCGAAGGAGATTTCTAAATTTGTTCATTAAAGTCCTTAGATCAGAGTGAGGAAATTCATCGCAGTGTTCAGTCATGTATTCATACGTATACTCATCGGCATCAAATAGGTAAAACTGTTCAGTATCGATGCATATGACACTTCCAACATAAAAGTCAGTCTTCTTGTAAAGGCAGTTGTTGGCATTCAATGGATGCGTTGTCGGTTTCACCACCTTCATGCGTCTTAGGTACTCCTTGCCAAATCGTAACGCTTGCGTAAATTCAGGGTTGAATCTATAGACTTTAATGGTGTCATCTTCCAGATGGAAAGCAACGACGAAAACTGACTGTCTCTTTATAAAACTATCTGTCAAAATCCGTGCCACGAATTTAAGCACATTGCATTCGACGCCATCTCTGCTGTTGAGGTGGAATTTCAGCAGGTTTCTCGAAGCGATTTTGTGAGGCAATTTTGAGGAAATTTCATACAGATCGAGAAATTTCTTGTGGCTCTTAAGACCTTCTAACTTCCAAGAAAACAAACTGTCAATCTGGTCACCGAATTCCTGAGGTTGGATTATCATGTTATATCTGGAACGTTTCGTTTCTGGTAAAGGCACAGGTACAAGCTTCCTTTCGAACTTGTCTTCGTAGTATTTTTTGGTGAATTCGGTGCAATCGTACAAGAATATCTTTGCGCCAAAAATATCAATGGTCTTCCCAAGATCCAAATCTTCATCTGTTAAAAAATCCGTTTCTTTACCACCGTCGATCGGGTTTGTGTCGACTAGAAAAATTCCGGATTTGTCAAACTGATCGATCATTAGCAATTTTCGGAAACGCCCATCTACATTTTTTCCCGACAAATTAAGAATAGTCTTCTGGTCGTTGCCTAGTTGGTCGATGGTTTTGATTTTCGGTGTCCTTGGGACATAGGAGGGCTTCAAAAGGAAGAAACAATCATGATCAACTTTCAGTACATGAAACTGATAATCCGATACCAACTGGTCATCTACAAGTTTTATTTTTCCATCATAGAGCTGATAGTACAAGGAGACGTATCTCTCTTCATCAAACTGCGTCTCTGTTCTTTTATAAATACCATAAAAACGTAAACAATTTGGAAAATTCTGCAGGAACATTTGTGATTTCATACTTTTTTCACCAGGTCTGCGAATGGTTGTCCAGTGCTTGTCTTGTTCATGTCTGTCTTCAGAAACTGGATCGACAGGTTTGGGTTCTGGAGTCCTCACCCTGTATCCCATTTCTTTTAAGATATTTTTAGTAAAAGGATCGCAGTCTAAGATTTTGAAAGGCTTGCCATAGAATATCACGGTTTCTCCGATATTCAAGTCGTCCAAAGTGTAAAGACCGCCTTGAGGTTTGCGCAGTCTGTTCCTGCCAACGATGACACCCTGTGGCATCCCCGAATTCCTCTTCCATGGTTCGTAGACTTTAATCGTGTCGTCTTCCACGAAATAAAGTATGTGGCAGTCTCTGAATTTCTCTCTATCTCTAGGTGGTTCGCCTCTGTCGTCGAAAGACGCATAAAATGTCAGCACCGGTGCATCTTTAGTTTTAAAAACTTGTTTGTCCTCCAGAAAGTTTAAAAAAGTAGGTTCTCTGGATGCTTCAATGGGTTGGAAAACTGCAAATCTCGAAAGTTTTTTACGATTTCTTGATCCATAAGAGCTGTAGCCGGGAAGAAAAGGCAAACCGCTACTCATCTTCCTTTCCTATTCAAAAGGATAACTTGTTTTTATAATCCACTTGGAAAATATTACTTGTAAAAGGGTTTTAACCCATCACCCCACGGTCAAAGGGAGGGGACATTTTTCAACCCCATAAAATTTTTAAATACTGCCAATGACATACTATCATTCTTTCAGTAACCCAGTAAATAATAGAATATTAATTTTAAAAATTAAGATTTCTAATCATTAAATGACAACCTATTAGAATAACTCATAAGTAGTTAATTTTAGTGTTATCGATTGAAGGGACGCTAATCACAGCAGTAAGCTAAATTGTCAAATGTGGTAAGGTGATTGTTCCATTTACAGTGATGCTTTTATATCGTTAAGATTACCATTCCTATACTTAGTTTGAATTTTAACTAACATTACGTTTAGCGATAAGCTATCCCTCACTAAAAATATCTAAAATTTAGCATTAGGGTCCTAAATTAGCAACAATATTAAAATATTTTGCACTATCATTTAAAACAATAGGAATATAATTGATATTCATCTATAGCATATGTAGTCGATAAATATATTTTATTAACTGTTTGTCGATTAAATTTTTGAATGCGATTTAATTTATTTTCTTGAGCTTATTGTTGTTGTTACTAATCCCCTGGTGCAGGAAAGCCTACATCAGGTCCAAGAGACCCCGTCGTAGGTGACTGGTCCATGTGTAAGGTTAATATGCAGCTTAAGTTTAGCGAGGAACCACGAGGGCTGAAGACCGATTAAACCCCAATATGCTTTACCCAAACCCCAATACAATGCTCTAAGATCATATTAGACCGGAACATATGGTTTAAGGTGGATTCCGAACCACTATAAACATCTATGGCACCGCCGGGATTCGAACCTGAAACCTGCGCTAGCCACTCGCCCATCATGCCATTTGAGCTTATTGTTAATTGGTAGATGAAAAAAAATTGAATTCAAGTTGGTTCAATGTTTGTTGACATTGATAAAGCGACAGCAAAAAAAAAAAAAAAAGAACTGTAACTGTAGTTGCTATGTAGTATGCATAACCAATTTATAATTGCGACTGACATATTCCACTCAAAAAGTAGACAAATTTAAATTTCTACTATCATATTATTACAATCATTAAAAATCCATATAATTAGCATTTGCAATTTGTACTAATTTTTTGCTTCTAATAAATGAACATTAATTACGTAATTTAATGAAATATTCATTAATTAATGACGATTTTTAAAAATAATTTAGTTTTAAGCCTAAGTTTTAGTATACAAGAGATGATAGGTGTATCATTCAAATTGTTTGGCACTACTTGGCCAAATCTGATCCTTGTACCAATAAACAATATTACTAACAAAATATACTTGGCATATATTTTTAACATTGAGACAATATACATCTAGTACTATTTATAAATTCAAATTCAAGGAAACTGTTTTGCACGTGTATATTTAAAATCAGAAATATAAATATTGATTTCGTCTAATATACATTTTATAATTTACCTATATTTAAAATGATATCCGATTACGCACACTTATAGTTTCCTTTTTTATGTGAAGGTCCTATTACGAAAATTTTGGAAATTTAAGAAAAAAAAAATTCCATTATAATTCCAAGTTAAAGAATTCAATACTATTCAATCTCTACTATGTCATTACTTTAAACATACGCAAATTGGGTACAAAAAGTTACTAAAATAGAGTTTTTGATGGAAAGTCTTCCTAAAATACATGTTTAATAGCTTTTTTTAGGAATTACGGTATAAATCTTTGAATGTCACATTCTTCACATAATCAGTAATTGAAAAATCAATCAGCTATAAAAACTGGGAAAATATTTCTGGTTTAATTTCGAAATGTTTTACCAAACAATTTTGAATACTTGTTAATTATAACTAAACTTGTTGTTTGGCTATTTCACTGAGCATTTGTTACTTCATTTGCTTAAAAGAAACTTCTAGTAAATTTGTACCAGCACTATGCCTACAGTAAACTATGTCCTTAAAAAAACATAGTTCAAAGTCGGTTTTGGGGATTCTTTTGTTGAAGTTTCCGGCCAATTGGCGACCGCCGAGAAAGCCGATGAGTCATTTGCACTCGTTTTAATCGATCGTTCCGGTACTTCGTTCGTACTAATAATTTTTTTTACTAATTTTGTATCCATCTACATCAAATACGCATTAATTAGTAATTAGATAGCCATATTATTTATTTTTTATGTACATTATGATCTATACTTGTATATTTATTCACTGCTAATTAAATAGTTATTCATTTACTTTAAAATAATTTGTTACTTTTAATTAATAGAACGCCTTTTAATAATTATTTTAACGTTTTGCATCCTTATTGTGCATTTTTATAGTAGATTCGTCCTTTAATTTCGTTTTTTATATACATTAATATAAATATGACCCATTTCTCGCCAAGTACGATCTACAGTAACAAGTGTGTGTAACTGACCCATAGGCTTTCTTCGCAGTCGCCAATTGGCCCGGCACCGCCAACGAAAAAATCCCTTAGTTTTTTTTGTTTTTGTTTTGGAAATGATTAATATATATATAATAAAGTTTATATAGGTAAAGGGCGAAGTTAACATACTTTAGGCTTTAGCTTGTTTATTTGGCGATTTGGTACTTACGTATTAATGCCACCGCAGCAGAAGTTGCGCTAACGCGCCAATAAAGAGCTGCCAATGCGCTAAAATAGAGACTGTTTTGAATCTATGTTAAAACTCTATATGGACCCATTTCCCAAGGAAATCCGACTTTGTTTTTAAATAAAGTGTTTTGAATTTTGAAAATGTTTTGATTTTAAATAAAGTGTTTTATATATTTTATGATTTGTCGCAACAATTTTATGTGTAGATTGACGGCACTTAAAAACCACCAAATCTGTAGCTGCTGTGGCGTTAATACGTAAGCACCGGTGATTTTTTCCCCTAAAAGTCTCTTCTAAATAAAATGGATTTGGCAGCATTTTTAACTGCCCTTACTCGATTCCATTTGAACAGGAAAAGCGATTTGGTGAAATCGGAACCATAAACTGCAGAATTCCGTCAAAGGCTCATAATGAAGGTTTAGTATAAATGTAGAACATATATATTGGATTTTTTACGCCAAAATTTAACCTAGTTTTAAAACCTTTATACTTATCACAGAAGAAAATGGAAAATACCATTGAACTTGCTTTAAGATCTATAAATATCTTTCATAAAACCGTAACTAGAATCCTGCCATTCAGTGGGAAGAGGGGAAATTTCATTAGTACATAAACCAAATGCAAATTTTGTAAAGTAACTGTAAAGTTCCAGATTTAAAACTGCATTTGTATAAGAGACAAACCTGTTTTCTAATTTATATATTAGATTGGTATGAAAATGTGACATCAATATTTATATTACGTTTAATTAAATTGATAGATTGATAACACCGCCAAAAAAAAAAATCGCCAACCACTTAAATCCAACTGTAGTGTAAAGGTACTTAATTTTAATTTTAAAGAAATAAAATTAAAATCTTATGAATAGATAATTAATTAACCCAACTATTGCAAAATTATGTGAATACATATAATATATATTTAATTAAAGTAATTTATTAATTATATTACTTTTATATTTTTTATGTTAAAAACTGAATTTCTTAATGCTTAATGCTTATTGTTTGGCACGGATCTGAAAACCTACAATTTTTTGCCAAAAAAATTAAACATGTTTTATTTTCACTTGAATGGGCTGAAAGCAAATAGATTTACAGACTTTATATAAAGTATATGGGGTCAAAGCCGATATCTGAAATTATTACAAAAAATCTGGTTCAAATATATTCCCATTAATAAATTAATACAAATAAATTCTCAAGTAATTAATTTTTGTTTACTTAATTTATAATTGATGAATCTTACATATTTTCTATAGAAGACAATTCATTACTTTAATATCTCTAACATAATCCCTCTTACTTTAAAATAAATGGAATCATACATTGAAAAAGAAAAGAAAAGAAAACATAAATATTGTCCTATATAAAATTCTACAAAGTAGCACCAAATCCTACACATCTAAATAGAAATGCAACATATTTTTGCACGAAAACGTAAAAGTAAATCTTACCTTTTTTTTCCCCACGTATCACCGAAAACACGAAAGAAAATATCTATAACGCCTTTTTAAAAGATGACTAAGACACCCAAACACACAAAAGTCACGAATTTATGCTTCGACAGATAGCAAGTAAATCCTTTTAAAGCGACGAACTAAAATACAATGTGCTCCATCCAGCAAAAGGGAAAATCAAGCGCCGGAATATATTTACCAGAGAATTACTGGATAAATAATCCTCAAAATTAATTAAAATATTCGTTGGTGCGAGCGAATTCGGTAATCTAAAAGCTTTACTTCACTACCAATGGACGTTTGCAAACTTCACAGCGCAAGCACGTTTTGGATTCTGGGATTAATCTTGTTGCCGTTGCCATCCTTAGAGTGGCAAATTCTCGCTTGCCACTTTGCTTTCCCGCCTCCAGTGGGCTAGATCTTTACCACCCATGCTTTTGTCACGTTTTGTCCGGAACACACGTTTCTGCAGGATTTAGTTTGTCCCCGTTGGCATTAGCAAACCCTATTGTTACTCCCCCGCTAAGCGACAAGATGTAACTCCTTTTGTTTCAAGAGTTACCGTTCAGTTAAAAGTAACACATGAATCCGACGTTATAATAGAGCCATTATCGGATTGCGTCCTGCATTTCGCGTGCATCTGCTTAATCACGTTATTTACGTGTTTGAAAGGAAACGTGACGAAATGATTGAAAGATCTGTTTATTTTATTAAGCCAAAAGGAATTGAATTATGAATTTTTCCGCGTATGTTTTGGTTTGTTGATGTAGCATTTTCGGACTGAGTAAATACATATTTTCGTGCTTCGGTATGGAATATTGAATGGGAATGGAAATTGATTTCGATGTTTAAACAGCTTTCTATGTTTTTCAAAATATATAATACATTTATTAAAATTTGAACATTAAAATAAATTAATAATTTATGTTTATTTTGAGTGCAATTTTACACATGATGATTATATTTTTATGATGGCTATTTTACATTTAGGCTAAAACTATATATACTCACAAATAACTCTTTTTAATTAACTTAATAACTAATGAAATTAAGTATCCTGGTATTAGTTTATATAAGACTAACATATAATTCTCTTATTAATAGAATTAAACTTAAATTTAACATCTGTCTTTCGCATGCTAATAAGCTCATTATTTACATTTGCTATACTTCCCATTATAACTTTTGAAAATCAAATTCATAGCTTTGCTGCTAAAAGTCGGGACAGTTAGGATTTGGCGACTTTTGTGGCACCAATTGAGTGGTAAGTCACTAAATGCGGTAACCTGGATTAATTTACTGCTTTCAATTCCCATCACTTAAAATCTTAACCCTTTTCTTGGTTCACTTTGGCGAACAGATGTTTAGACACCAAATCCCAACGGCCCCTTTTCTACGAATTAGACAATTATTAATTCACCCTGGATTTTCGAAAATGATGACATCAGGTTTGCTCTTGATCTTTCCAGTACCAAAATTATTTCATTTTTAAACTTAGTAATGATTTTTATAACTACCTTCCTCATATTAATAATTCTTAAACCCAAAATTTGCCTTATTTCAATCACTCTCTCCTTAGTAACTCAGCGGCATGATGGCCAATTGGATAGCACTATGGCATTTGATATCATAGGCTTCAGATTCGAATCCTGAGGATGGCATGGATGTCTGTTGGTGGTTCGGAATCTATGTTAAGCTTTAGGTCATGACGTTATTATCCGAAGGTGTACAAAAAATGACCTATAGAGCGATAAACCAAACTAAATCCTTAGTAACTCAAAATGGAAGCGTAGTATCCTAATGGTCAAATAGCTGGATCTCTGGCCTTTGGTGACAGAAGCTTCAAGTTCAAATCTTGGCAATGGCATATATGCTTGTCAATGGTTCAGGATCCACTTAAAACTGTTTTGGTTTGTTGATGTTGCAATTTCGGGCTGAGTAAATACAAGTTTTCGTGCTTTGGTATGGAATGTTGAATGGAAAAGGAAATTGATTTCGATGTTTAAACAGTGTTGTTTATTTTTAAAATATATAATACATTTATAAAATATGTACAATATTAGCATAAATTAGTAAATAAATAATTTATTTTGTTTCTTATATGATGGCTATTTTATATTTAGGCTAGCTATATAAATAATTATATATATAATATATATTATATTATATTCTTTTAAATTAGCTTATTAACTGCATTAATGAAGCTGAAGATCTTAGGAGTATTTTAAATTAAAGATTGACATATAATTCTCACATTAATAGCATTAAACTTACAATTAACATCTGTCTTTCGTATACTAATAAACTCATTATTTATATTTGCTAATCGTCCCATTATAACTTTTGGAAGTCAAGTTTAGGGATCTGGTGCTAAAAGGTATCAATATTAAACTGTAAAAAATAAACTTTCAAATATAATTACTGGGTTAAATAGCACAATAGGAGCAGTTAGGATTTGGAGCAGTTTTGGGGCGTCAACTGAACGAAAGTCATCAAATTCTGCAACCCGGATTTCTTTTACTGTTTGCAATTGGAAAAAAATTCCCCTATTCTTAAAATCGCAATCCTTTTCTTGGCAAACTTTGGCGAACAAATTTTTTGAAACCAAATCCCAGCTGTTCTCTTTCTTTGAATTTGCCAGTTTTTTTCAGAAATGGTTTTTCAGAAATGGCAACATCAGGTTTGGATCAATATTTGGTACTTACGTATTAACGACACCTTAGTTACAGTTGCACCAATAAAGAGCAATCTTGTTGTTCACACGCGCACGCAGTTATCTTTTGAACGCCAACCGCAGGTACAGATTTGGCGGTTTTTAAGTGGCGAAAATCTACACTTTATTGTAGCTGTTAGATTGGCGCCACTTAAAAACCGCCAAATCTGTAGCTAAGGTGGCGTTAATACGTAAGTACCGAAAATTTTTTTAACTATCAATCCTATGTATTAAAAGTACGATTCCTAACCGAGCTCTAACTTTCCAGTTGTCATTTCTATCATACAACAGATACCCCTATCTTTTGGGCACAAACATTTTTTCTTTTTTTATATTTTCTGTTTTAAAAATTTAAAAAAAATTAATTTAAGAAAAATTATGATCATTATTTATTTACCGACTTAAACCGTACATCTCGGTATAATTAGCCCTAGTATGCAAAAAAATTATCGTAGGGTGTCAAACGAAACCAAAATGGTCACTTGCTGAGTTTCATAATCTGCTCTGGATAGAGTACTGTCCTTCCAATCCTATGAGTTAATTGTAAATTCCTGGCACAACTATAAGTCTCCAGTCATCATTTTTTCCATGTAACCTACACCCCTCTTCTTTTATGCACGAATTTTAATTTTTTAAATATTTTATAATTAATTTAAGAAAATTTATTATAATTATTTATTTATTAATTTTGAACTGTAAGTCTCTGTATAATTAGCCCTAGTATGCAAAGAAATTATTATATAGCTTTAAATGAAACCAAAATGGCCACTTGCTGTGCTTCATATGCAAAAACTCTTGTTAGAGTATTATACTTGCTAGTATTATACTTTTGTTAGAGTACTGCTTTTCCAACCTCATGGATTAAGGGTGAGATTCCTTGGCCAACTATAATTTTCCAGGCGTCATTATGTCAGTACTATGCAACAGACACCCTTCTCTTTTAGACATCCGCATTTTTTAATTTTTAATTTTTTTTATAGTTAATTTAAGAAAAGATTATTATATTATTTTTTTTAATTTTTCTTTTCAATTTTAATTTATTTTAAATATTTTTTATTTGCTTTATTTGAGCTTCACTATTTGTACTTTACGTCTGTTCTCTCAGGTTTCCTTTTACTCCACCTGTAACCATCATGTTTTTATCTTCCGTTATGCTGATTACACTATTTAGATAAGAGTTTAAGGTTCTGATAGTTCAATGTACTGTACAGAAAGAAAGACGAAAAATAATTAAATTAGTTTAACCCCTTACCTGCGGAGGAAAACTTACGAGATGCGCTCCCCAGTGCCACCGTTTTTCATACAGGCTCGCGTAGTTATGCGATGTATTGGAGGAAAAAAATAGGTGCGTTTTGCAACATAAAACCTTTTTACTTTTACAGAAAAAATAAAATGAAAAAAAAAAAAAAAAAAAAAAAAAAAATTATAAATTTAAAGTATAGAATAACAGTGTAATAAAACAGATGTTAGAACTTATCTGCTGTGTGATATTTCCTAAAACAAGAATTCTTTATTGCTTCATATGTAAAATATGATAGGAGAAATAACTATTTATTTAGAATGTCTAAACTTGTTTTTTATAAATCAAGTCACATAAACCAAAATCACATTCATTGCATTGATAGCTGGTTTCACGACGAAGCGGAAGCAAAAGAAGAATAAAAAAGCACGACCTACTCAAACAGAAACAGAAGCAAAAACTGCACAGCTATGACTCACCGTTTCAGAAACATGCCCTTTACCAATACCCTATCCCTTTTCTCTGAAATAATAAAATCCGTTTCAAACATTGTCAAGGTCATTTTGTGGCATTCCAAGACCGTGGGAACAGTTTTCTTTATAGCAGCGCAATGCAAAGGATCGTACTTCGGAAAGGCGTATATATACGCCGGCGGCAGTTAAGGCTCGTTCCCACCGAGGCGAGAGACGCGAAGATGCAAGAGGCAAGCGACCAAATTTTTTCGACCCCTTCACAGCGAAACGTCAGAAATAGCATTACGCATAGTGAAAAACCGCTTGGAGTTGAAAGTTAGGCTACTCCACGCGGCGAACTGCAAACCGGTTTCTGGCGACCGCGGTGAGGTCAAATTTTGGTCGCTTGCATCTTGTCGCCTTGGTAAGCACGAGCCTTTAAGGGCTTAAGCGGCATGATAGCCAATTGGCTAGCGCTTTGACAGCATTGCCTTCAGTTTCGAATCCTGGCGGTAGCATACATGTTTGATAGGGGTTCGGAATTCCCGTTGAACTGTGGATCCCGGTCTAATTATCCCAAATTTTGCTCACAGGCTGTAAAGCTACAAACCAAGCATTAGTTTAATATAAAATACAAATCATTATTAAATTTATTAATATTGTCTTAAGTAATCAATGCCCATGATGGGAATATTTAAGCAATAAGTATTTTACTAATAACAAGCATATAAGATGTTATATCAAAAGGACAACAATTAAAAGTGTTAATTTTTTTGTTGGTTATTTTTGATGTTAATTTATTGGTGTGCCAACGGCCGTACCATGCTGAATATACCGGTTATCGTTAGATGACCGAAGTTAAGCATCATTGGGCGCGGTCAGTACTTGGGTGGGTGACCACCTGGGAACACCGCGTGCCGTTGGCACATTTGGGACCTGAATGGCCGAGTGTCTAGCGCTCTGGCGCTCGGTGCCACAGGTTTCGGGTTCGAATCCCGGCGGTGCCATGGATGTTTGTAGTGGTTCGGAATCCACTTTAAGCTGTAGGTCCCGGTCTCCTATGACTGTAAGAGCGTCACGGAGCAAAAGTCAGGCTTCTACCTACGGGTGCTCCATCACAACAGAAGCTGCTTCCTTCCCCTTCAATCATGAGTCCATATGGGCTTGTGTGCTTGGCCAGCCAAGTGGGATAAGAAACAACAAACAACAACAACATTTATTGGTGTTATTTTTTTAATGTAAGGATTAAAATTTCAACCAACGTTAATCAAAATCTATTCATTAATACGAATGAATATGGGAAAAAAAAAAAAAAAAAAAAAAAAACAATATTTACAACATAAAAAAAAAAAATTTGCTACTGAAAAAATTAGTTACTGATAAGGTTTAATAAAAATGTCAAACTTTAAGGTCTTTTAAGCTAGATATGTGTATTTAAAAAAAGCTAAGGATCCTGACGGCCGATTGACTAGTGCTCGATACCATAGGCTTCGGGTTCGAGTCCCGATCTTGCAATGGATGCTTGTAGTGGTTCGGAATCCACTTTAAACCGTAAGTCGCGGTCTAATATGACTGTTGGGCAATGAACTGACAAACCTACCATGAAGCTGTTTTCCTATTCTCTCCTTCTATGAGTCGACATGGGTTCTTGGACTTGGTCTAGATCCTGCTGCTTACCAAGTTGAATAAGAAACAACAAAAAGACATCCGTTAATATCGTCTTTATACGAATTATTTCTTATTAACCAATACATGTAATAGTAGGAATCAATAAACAAATTTTAATTTAATTCCGTTTGCTTAAAATACTTGAAAGAACTTTTTATTCGATTATTTAATTAGGAATCACTTAACTTTTTTGTAGAAGTACAGCTTCTTTAACAACTCTCAAGGAAAGAAAAAATACGGATCTTTTTAAATAAATGTGGTTCAGAAATGATATGACTCTTACAAAAAGAATTATTCATATTAGGTTTTAAAAAATTATTTTTAAAAAAAGTCGCTCTTCTTTTTAAGTCAAATAGAACTATCATTTAAATATTGCTGACGAATTTATTAGGGTTTTTATGACGTCGGCTTAGTGTTTCACTTGCGTGTGCTTTAACAGCCTAGCTATTACTTTCGGTATAGACTTTTAAAGGTAAATGCCCCACATTTGTATGTTAAATGGGTAAAAAAACCGTGACAAATTCCCACAAGGCTCTTTTATTGTATAAAAGCAATATCTTTTAACAATTAGGATTCTATAATTTTACACTGGAGCGTGTGGGCGTGAATTTGTGTATGTTAATAACACACCACCGATGAGGAATAAAGGGGCATTGCATTAGATTTTAGAGGGTTCTGCCCACATTTGCGAGCTGTAGGGGAGAAAAACCAGAAATTTCTGATAAGATATCCTATTTTTTCATTCGAATATACTGTTTTTTTTTACTCTCTTGTCGTGTTGTGACTATTCCTGAGTGTTCGGCAGAAAAGGACAGACACCCCATGAGTAGTCTACTATGGATGGAAAGGCAGGAGCTGTTGTTGTGATGGAGCACCCATAGGTAGAAGTCGGGTTTGGCTCCGAGTCGCTGAAGAAGGAGGGCAGTGCCTTCCGGAAGGACTTTTAGGGGTAACTACCAGGAATTTGAATTTCGTATTGAAGAAAACCTGGAAAGACTCCCATCAAGTACCACTCCACTCACGAGGCAAGATGCTATACATCACAAACGCCATCGAATTTCTTCGTTTTTGAAACAGTGTCTACAACAATGCCGCCAGCGGATTGAACCTCACCCCTCATGCTCACCAATGGCGCACGTTACCACTGAACCATAAGTCAGGCTCGAAACGCTCGCGCATATTATTTAAAACACTATTCAGACGTCTTATTGCAACAGACAATGTCAATGGATTTTAACCTTAGACCTACTCCATGCCAGTTACGCTCTTTGCCGCTAGGCTACGAGTTAGGATAAAATTGTATTACTGTCGAAATAAATAAAATAATATTATATAAAGATTTTTTTTTACGTTTGATTGTTTTGATAGCTGGATCATATTATACGTTTTGCTCCATTATGATTTTCATACTAACTCTTCCTATACCTATTTTCTGTATTTTTTAATTGCCTTCCCTTCTTTATATTTAGTGCAACATTGCTTTGGGATGGTCTTAAATCGGTTAACGAAAAAAATTGATTCCATATAGCGAATCGCGGTAATTGTACAATACTGCTGCCAAAAAATAAAATAGATCCGTATTCCTTATTTGACTGCATCGCACCAGATTCATCTTATTTATTAGGATAATTTTTAATGTTCGTACTTTTATTTTCGTATAATGCATTAATATCTTCTAGAGGTATCTGTTTATACATCCTGCTATCGTACTCGATCTCAATAGAAGTATCTTCTAATTTGTGGCTATACCATGCTGTTTCCCTGCACACATATGAATATCTGATTTTGAATATGTCTTCCAGATAGCAAAAAGCCATCCACAAAGCAACTCGTCAAAGGATTTCGGAGGTATATCTTACATTGTATAGGATCCCAAATTATCGTAAATAATTCGAAAGATATATAAGTATTGTAATACAATTTGAAGATCAAAATATTTAATATTTAAAATATATTTGATATTTTTCCAATAACTTACTTTATGTATTTTTTATATTTTTATAACTTCTCGCATTTCACATTTGCAACCTTATTTAAATTTAAATTTTTTAATATTTTCTACTGTTATTGTAAAAGTTTTCCTCAGTGTTCAGCTTCTATACCACCAAAAGTGAATTAGTGGAAAATTTTTCCAGTGTTCAGCTTCTATACCACTAAAAGTGAATTTGTGGAAAATTTTTCCAACTCCATCGTCCATTCAATTTCATCTACAGGATTCTCTAACTGTATAAGGGCATTTAAGCTCAAGTCACAGTGATGTGGTGTGGTGTAGTAGTAGTAGTAGTAGTAGTAGTAGTAGTAGCAGTAGTAGTAGTAGTAGTAGTAGTAGTAGCAATAGCAATAGCAGTAGCAGTGGCAGTAGACGATTGGTTGAGTTTGGTTTGTCTCTCTACAATCATTTTGGGCACACTTTAGACTAGCTAGACCTGGACATACACTTTAACATGGATTCTGAACAACTAACAAACATCCTTGTCACAGCCGGGATTAACTTAAACCTGTGGTATCAACAGAACCAATATCTGTGATATAGATTGGATTTTAAGAGGAGGGTTCAAATCTTGGGATGGCAACCTTGGGGTAAATGTTCCATCTAAATTGTATGGCATAATATGGGTACAGTCAGTCAATCTAAAAATAAATTTAGGTCAAAATATCCTTTATTTGAAAATAACAATTGTTTTAAAGACATAAATTCTTCTAATTTTAATTCAACGTTTTTGAAAACAAAAATAAGATGAGTTATATTCTTGTAAACAATGAACAATTAAAAAATTAGCTGTTTAAAGTTATTTAATAAAATTAGCTGTTTAAAATTATTTAATAAAATTAGCTGATCAAAACTTTCAAACCATCACATGATCTTAAGAATTTTATGTTAATGAAACTTAATTTTATGTTATCAACAAATAGTAAAAAAATTTTTTTACTATTTGTTGATACTTGTATATACTATTTGTTTTTTTACTACTTTTTTAATTTACTACTTAATATTCCTACATTTTTTTCACTGTATTGCAGAAAGTCCCTTATAAATAATTTTCATTAATTTTTTTAAGTTAGAAAAAATTATCTCTCTCACACACACTTTATCTCTTTCACATACACACTTTCCATCTCTCTCACTAATTTATTCACATGTTTCATTTTCCATTTTGTTCCCTCCTTCACTCAGACTAGAACCCAAAATGAAGAAAAGAATCTGAAAAAGAAATTTTTTTTTCTAGCGATCTACCTGCTTCGCCACAGACGGTATTTATTCCTAAATTTATGTCCTGCTAAATATCTTATATAAGAGAAATTTTTTATTCCATATAAAACTAAAATTAATTAATTAAATTTAATTAATGAATTAATATTTGAAAAAAACTGCATTAACATCCAGTGTCATCCACTACATCAAGTTAAAAAAAAATGTATTTGAACTTGAGTGGATTAATAAAATGTATTTTATGAACGATTGAAAATTTGAACAAGATATATATAGGGAGAGTGTGAACTAATAGAAGGAATTGAAAAAGAAAGATTTTCATTTAAAGTTGAAATTTTCCTCTTACATCTGGCGCCATCTATTGCTCCATAGATGCAACTTAAATCTAAAAAAAAACTAAAATTAAGTAATTAAATTTAAGTAATGAATTAATATTTGAAAAGACTGTACTAACGGGCACCGTTAAAGTGGATAATTACCGCTCCCAGGTATTATTACTATTTTACCTCTATTATTTTTATGAATATTCATTGCGCTCTCTTATTTAAATGTTCTCCAATTTTGCGTTATTATAATGCATTGTTTTTAAATTTTTCCAATAATTTACTTTATGTATTTTTTATATTTTCATATATTCTTGCATTTCATATTTTCTCCTTATTTAAATTTTTAATATTTTGTCATTTTCAACTGTTAATGTAATTTTTTTTTATTTGTTCAGCTTCTGTACCACCAAAAGGGAATTTTGTGAAACTGTTCCCACCTCCATTGCATGTTCCTTCAATTTCTTCTACCTCATTCCCCAACTGTATAGGGACATCTCAACTCTAGGAACAGTGATGTGGTGTAGTAGTAGTAATAATAATAGTAGTAGTAGTATTAATAATAGTAGTAGTATAAATAGTATTAGTAATAATAATAGTAGTAGCATTAATAGTATTAGTAATAATAATAGTAGTAGTATAAATAGTATTAGTAATAATAATAGTAGTAGTAGTATTAATAATAGTAGTAGCCTTAATAGTATTAGTAATAATAATAGTAATAGTAGTAATAGTAGTAGTAGTCCATTGTTTGAATTGGAAGAGGACGGTGCACATCTTAGGATGGAGGAAGTGTTCTATCTAAATTATTAACCATTCTAATAGCGAATAAATTTAGGTCGAAAAATCCTTTATTTGAAAACAGCGATTGTTTTAAATACATAAATTCTTCAAATATTAATTCAGCGTTTAGAAAACAAAAATAAAATGAGTAATATTTCGTACACAAACGAACAATTAAAATACAAGTTCAAAACTTTCACACCATCACATAATCTTAAAGATTTTATGTTAATGAAGCTTACTTTAAAAAACGGATATTGTTATCATGTTAACAATGTAAGCACACAAAATTTACAGCCAGCGCCGAAAAGATAAAGCACAATTCCCGGAAGGATTCCACATTTAAATACGCCGAAACAATTGCGTAACATCCCTTGTTTATAGGTTACATAAAATTCATTTAAAGAAAACGCCGTGGCGTTACCATATTGGGATAGAAATTTACAATCAATGTAATACTCGGAACCCTAAAGGCACGACGATAAATGAGAGCTCAAAGATGTCTGGAGACATTGAAGCCAAACTTTCATTCCAGTCCCCAGCCGCAAACATTTCAAACTCTCCCCTGGAACGTATCAGAAGATAACGGCACCGTTAAAGTGGATAATTACCGCTACCCGGGTAAAACTGGGAGCACTTTTTAATTTATAATCAAGGATCATGCCCCTGTGCCGGGTTCTTCCAGATTTATCGCGGTAATTGAAGCCACAGATGCGATTTTACTTGCAGCGAAAGAGCAGTTTGCCCGGAATTAACCCGAGCAAGTAGTGATGTTTATGTCCAACGTTATGGCCCGCTGTTGTCGTTCGAAAGGCAAACACGTCAAGAAATAAGTAGGCACCAGCGGAAATGCACTCCTGATTTAGGAAGGGATTCGATGACTGTATTAAGGGTGCGCCGTTGAGTTAGGGGGCATCCTTTTTAATTCGAACACCAGGATTAAGGAAATGGGTAATGTTGCATTAAACAATAATAAAAGGTGTGATAAATAAAGATAATGCTTCGGGTGCATGATTTTCGGATAGGTGATTGTGTCGTTGAAAAATTACGGCTACCTTAAATTGTCCTATTAGTTCTTGGTGAGTTATTTAAGCTGTGTTGCATTTGTTCCAAATGAAGCATTGCTAAAAATTTAATCTTATTGGGATTATCTATTCCATGCTAACAATTGTTATTAAATATTTTGTATTACAATACTTATATATATTTTGAGTTATTTGCGATAAATTGAGATCCAATGCAAGAAAGGCCTCTGAGGCCCTTTGCCCTTATCTTCAAAATCAGAAAATCATATTTGCAATGTAAATATATAGAGCATGGTTAGAAATATATTTTCCAATCGGAGTTTTCTGTTTCATGTGAGCAATTGTTATTAAATATTTTGATCTTCAAAAATGTATCACAATACTTATGTATCTTTAAATTATTTGTGGCAAATTGAAATTCTATACTATGTAAGATAGGCCTCTAAAGCCCTTTGGCGAATTGCTTTATGGATTTTCTCAACAGAGAAGCCATATTCAAAATCAGATAATCATATTTGTGCAGGGAAGTACATGGTAAATATATAGAGCTTGGTTAGAAATATATTTTCCAGTATAAAACAGAGTTTGCATGGCCATACCCGGTGTAGACAATGAGGCTTTTTTTCGGCTTGTTGTACAGTACAACACACTATCCCTAATGACCCTCATCTAAACAATTTAATAGCAACGTATAATAAATAGTTTTGATGCATTTACTTATGTTTCAATTTTTTAATATGATAGTATTTAAACATTTCCAACCTTTGAAACCTTCCGCTGTCCTCGACGAAAAGAGGAGATTAGTACTCTTTCATACTGTGAAGATCCCCTTTGAAAGGGTGCCGTTATAAATTGCGGTGTTAAATGTGTTGTAGAATACAGCAGATGGGCTTGATGACCGAGTAACTGGAACTATGGTGCTCAGTGGCACAGGTTTCGGGTTTGAGGCCCTGGAGGTGCCATGGATGTTTTAGTTTAGAATCCATTTTAAACAGTAAGTGCAGTTATGGGTAGTGAGTTAGGGCTGATAGCTCTACCCTGTAAAAAATATCTTATGTGCCAGAAGGCAGACAGCCTGGGGCTGTTGCGCCGTTGGAGTAGAAGAGTATAGCAGAGACTCCGTGATCTATTATGAATAACACTAAAATCAGCTAAATCTATTATATCACAACCATTCAAGTTCAAAATGATGTCCGGTCAAAATATCTGACATTTCAAACAAACATATGCAAATTTAATAATCAAACAAAAACATTGGAATTCGTTACGATTTTGGAATTTTAATTTTTTTAAATAATTTTTTTTTATCCCATAGCGTAGGGATTTAAGTGCCTGCAGCAATACATTTGCATTAATGATAAAATTAATGATAAATAATGATAATGGGGAGTTGAAGATAAATTAAATTTAAATATAGTATCTGGTAATGTTTGCCACGTAAGTATATACATTTCTATGGATGGAATTAAATTCATATGACGTCATCATTAATATGCAAGTAATTAAATAGCAAAAATAAACGAATTGCTTCATTTACAATTTATAACTAGTATTATATTGCTGACATTTAGAAAAATGTATCCAATATTTAGAAATGGCAATAGAATAGCTGTAAGATCTGATATTATGCTGAACGTTTTGTTCCAAATACAAATAATTTTTTTATAATGTCATTTCAAAGCGAATAAATAGTTACTAATAAGGCATTAGGGCCTGATGGCTAAGTGACTAGCGCTCGTTTTCACAGGTTTCGAGTTCAAATCCCGGCGGTGACGTAGATACTTGTAGTGGTTCGGAATCTACGTTAAACCGAGCGCCCCGGGCTAATAGAATCGTAGAGCGTTGCGGGGGCATTGGTACTCCTAGTTCGTGGTTTATCTTCAAGTTACACTCGGTAAGTGCTAAGTGAGTAGCGTCAGTGCAACCCGTATGGCATAAAAGATAACGGTCTAAGTATATGCCACCTGCATAAGAACAAAAAATATTTGAAGATGCAGGTAGATATAGAAAATTTAAAATTTAGAAAATAATTTTTTAAATTTTAATTTTTGGATTTAAATTTTTAAATTTATTTAAAATTTATTGAATATTTTAAAATTTATTTAAAAATTCAACTTATTTTATTCGTTTATACCCTTATTGCTTATTTTTAATTACAGAATATAGATTTCAAAGGTAGTGCTGAATAATTTTAGTTATTAAAAAGGGTAAGACAGAAATAATAAGTTTGGATAAACACTGATTTAACATGTGGCCAAACATGGCGGCGAATGTGAATTTCAGCAGTGTTTCCCCTGCGATGATCCTTCTCACGAAAGGCAAAACCGACCGTTTGAGTTGAGAATAATGCCAACTGATTCCGCGTTTTTAATGAAACCCTCAACCGTATTTAATAACGGGATTAAGAGTTTGGCAAAGCAGGAAATCGGAAGAGAGGCATCTCCAAGTCGGATGTAATGAGGGGATCATAAAAGAGGTTCTTTGTGTGGGCGCATGCAGGCTGTTTTGCATTTTTATGGGCTCCATTTATTTGGGGCATTAGTGAGATAAAATGAGCGTTGTTGTGTACTGTGATGCATTGCTTTCAGCTAACAGTGTGTATATTTCGTTGAAAATAATTGGAGGTTTTGCTTAATTTCTGATACATGCTATATATATTTATTGTTAGGTACATAGGGCACATGAAAAAGAAACTCAAATGAATAATAACCGTTAAAATAATGTTTTTTTAATTAAAAATTAAAGTTTTATTTATTCTTTCTATGTGTATTTATGTCATTATAGATGCTGTTGCATAAAAGTAATAAATCAAAGAATTAATATTTTCAACCAAGACATTACATTTTCAGGGAAATACATGAATTTGTTTCATAACAAGAATAAATAAATAAATGATTAAAAAATTGATTGTTATCGATTGTGATCACTTTTTCTAGTGGTTTCAACTTTTAATATAAAATTAAGAAACTGAAATCCTTTCACGAATTTCAAGTTATCATGGGTGAACATTTATGCTGGGCAAATACACATAAGATGTGTTTTACTAATACATGATAAAGTGAATGTTCAATAACTCAGGAAATTTATGAAGAAATTGACCAGAATACTACAAGAACAGGAATTTTGCACTTTAGGACTCCGCTTGTTTATTTGTCGATTTTTCCCTTGTGGTCTTTACCAATAAATGGCCTCTATGCTTACAAAACACTGCTCTTTGGCGGTTCTGTTTGGCGGGAAAAGAGACTTAAGGAAATATGAACCCTAAAATACAGAATCCCCACAAGATCTATAAAATTCAATAGCGATAGGAATATAACAAAATTTAATAAGTTTAGAATATGAAGAAGCAATTGTTCAAATACTACAAGAAGCACTATTCCCTTCAGACTGTGAAGTCTGTTAAATGGTGGTTAAATTGATTTTTATAAACAAGCTGACACTTAACACATAATATGTTTATATATCGAAAGCCAGACAATTCAAAATGAGCTGCAGAGCACGTGTCCTGATATGGATGAATTTTTATATTTAGCTCAACATATATTGCTAGTTTCAAAACACACACCAAAAAAATCACGTGAAAATCAGCTTTTATTTTAAACGAAAGTTTTTGAAAATTAAAGTTTCCCTTGTTGCTTTAGGAGATTAATATGTTTTAAATAATAAGTTATACTCTTACTATTTCAATTCCTTCTATTAGCACGCACTCTCCCTATATATATCCTGTTCAAATTTTCAATCGTTCATAAAATACTTTTTATTCATCCACTCAAGTTCAAATACATTTTTTTTTAACTTGTAGTGGATGACACTGGATGCTAATACAGTTGTTTCAATTATTAATTCATTAATTAATTTTAATTAATTATTTTTAGTTCTTTTTTTATATCTATAAGTTGCATATATCTACAAACAAATGGTCCCAGATAAACTTAAAAAAGTGAATGAAAATTATTTATAAAGGATCTTCTGCAATATAGTGAAAAAAAAGGAGGAATTGACTTAAAATTTTTTTTTTTTATATTACTTGTTTATTTTATATGACTTTATTGGGTTTTTTTGGAGACGCCAGGGGTCTGTAACCAGTTCAACATCATGTTCACATAAATTGTCAAAATATATATTAAAGTTTCAAAAGTCTAATCACTAAAAATCTAATCGCTACTTAACATTCTGGCGGTATCTTTTATATTCACTGCTTTCAAAAACAAAGAGACTTGATGGTAATTTTACATCGATAGTAGACTGCCTGCTTTTCGAGATTTCTTTTTCCATATAACAAAATAAATCTTCTTTTTCAAAGAAATTTCTTTTTCCATTTTCCAAATGTTGAGTAATTAGGGTTAAAAATCTTTCCGGACGACATCACCTCAGCATGGACATCACCACTAGTTGCGACATGTGAATTCGGAGCAGTTATCCCTAGAAATCCTTTTGAAAAGTAATCTCCTCCCTTCACCGCCCATCAGTGGACGGGACGCCCTTCCACTGATGGGCGATGGAATGTCGTCGAGTCCACTCCAGCGAAACTTCATCGCCTATTCGTTATATGTGGGGCACGTGGTTCACCGACGTTCGTCGAAAAACCCCATAAAACAGTTAATCATTTATACATCAAAAACATAAACCAAATGTCACTAATAACTTTGAATAAGCATTTTCATATAATTACAATAACTGAGCCTATGGCATCTTTTTACTTGTTTTGTTTAATTAAATCACGAGCAAGAAATATCATAAACTGCTCAGGAAACAAACTCCTCAACTCAGCATTAATCAAATTTTCCAGTGCCAGCCAAAGAGACGCCTTTTTTTTGTCACCATCCTCCCCCCCCCCCGTCTTCGCACAGCCCTATTCCAATCCACATTACGACACCATAACTTCTTTTCCCACTCAATTTCTTTAGTGCGTCGCGAAAATGGCGTATTAAAACGCATAAAAGCTGAGATTTTAAAAACTTAATGGTGGAATATTTCACGTGGCGTTATACAGTGAGAATTTTATGGACGTCCGCGCTTATATTTATATGACATGCGAGGCTCGTATCTCTCATGGGGGTGTACCAGCTGGGGTGCAGTGTGGAGAGGCAATTTACGATCCGAAAGTATATTTCGTGTTATCGTTTGGTTGAATATTAATAATGAGAATGGGCTTTAGGCTGGGCGCCAGTGTGTCTCGATACTTATTCATGAGATTTTGCTGCTCACTCCCTAGTTTGCAGTACATGCAAATTATGCTCGAGTACTTTTTTTTTTCAGTATGTTGAGCAGTATAAAATGTCACTATTTTATTCTGATATTAAATTGTAATGTACTTTTATCTACATGTGTGCCTCACTTTCAAATTTACTAATGGGACTCTGAAATTTTTGCATTATGATGTACTCGATAAAAAAAGGCTTTACGCCAAATTTATTACGGTATGCGTTGTTGTTCCTTGTTGCATGCTTTTAGTATCATTATACTACTGTGAGGATTAAATATTTTTTGTACAATATACTGTGAGAAGTATGTTTTTGTAATGTGTTTGAGAGAGTGTTGGTTGTAAGGAAATAAATAAATATTTGTGTATGTTATTCAATTGGAATTCATAATGACATTTTAATTATTTGAATAAATAACATATTGCATTATCTTCAAAAATTCCAACCAAATTTTTAAGTAGTTTTTAAATTTCTTTTTTGTTGTTTTTAATTAAACTGTTACATAAAATTGGAGCCTGATGGCAGGGTGGCTAGCGCTATGGCACACGGTGCTACAGGTTTCGAGTTCGAGTCCCGGCGATGCCATGAATATTTATAATGGTCCGTAATCCACTTTAAACCGTAGTCCCCAGTCTGATATGACTGTATTGATAGCTCTATCCAGTAAAAAGAAAAGCATCCCCTGTCTCGAAATCTGCCAGTAGGCAGACGGCCTTAATCCACTATGGGGCTGCTGCGCCACTGATGAAGAGGTTACATAAAATTATGAAAACATATTATACAGCACATGCAGACACACAATATATAAATATATACTATTATGTTAGAGTTTTAGTGAATAATTATTATGGCGTATTACTAAGAAACAAATGCAAATTTCACAATACACCAATTCGACAAAAATTCTAATTGCAAATAATTATATTGTTGTTATTGAATGCTATATACTTTAACAGGAAGTCACTCATCACTAAGAAGGTTTATAGATACAACAAATTCAAGATTGCCTAATGACATTTTAATTATTTGAATAAATAACATACTGTCAACAATACATCCACATTTTACATCACGATTTCGAAAAAACATTAACAGAAAAATCATCTAGGAAGATCAATACCACAATCCATTTTCCTGCAGCAGAATGGCAGGACATTCCATCCTACAGATTTTTTGTTGATATCTCTGGCACATATACTAAAGCTTTCGATTCGTTCTTTACTTGACAGGTTGCGAATTAGGATACCTTACTTAACCGAATTAGTAAGCATAACTCATTATCTACCAGATCATTGTAGCCATTTTAAATGGTTTTAAAAATAATAAATTAATTAACATAATCAATCATTGCATATTGAAAAGAAGATTTTGTCGTACAAGAACATACAATTTTGGCGTTAACTCATTTATTTATTTAAAATATTCAAATGCAAATGTTACAAAACGAAATGACGAAACTGCACTGCCATAAACGTTTAGATTTCCAATGCCAAACAATGACAAAAGCATTGGGAAAATTTTTTTTTTTTTTTTAAAAAAAAAGGAATAAATTTCCTCCATTGTAACCTAGAAAACTGTTCGCTTAGTTAAAACTACTTATTATCCAAATAATCAATTTCAGAAAAAGAGAAAAAAAAATTGCATGCAGTTTTACATATCCACTCTAATGTGATCGCCGTTAAAACAGCTTTATGAAAAATGGCGGTAACCCAAAACTGTGCCAACTTTTGTCAATAAAGCCTGCTTTTGCCGTTGCCGTAATCATCAACAGAAAAGTTTGATATTAATGTAAACAGCTCTTAAAAATACGGTGCCATTAGAAAGATCGTTTTTGAGAGGATTCCATCTAGAGTCGCTGAAGCAATCTGCCTCATTAGTTTCCAATGCGTAAAATTGAAATTACGGGACTTAAGGCAAATGGACGCCATTACTGACATAATGACAGTTCTTTCTGTTAGTGACAGCGCGACGCTATCCTGTTCCCAGCAGATGGTGTTGTTAGGGATGATGGCGAAAAACTGATAGGTATCATTTGATATCGAAAGTAATGAATACCGGAGTACAAGGCGATGATGAGTTTAGAATTGCTGGACCTTTTAAAATGTACTGGCTAGAAAATCGTTTTCATAACAAATTGGCAGTTTTTCTAAGAACTAGGAACAATTCATCCGTGAAAAAAGATTTGTTATCAATGACAGGTTTAAAAAAAAATTATTGATATGTAATCGTTTTGAATAGCTCGATTTCAAGTATGGGATTTAAACAAGGGTGTATTTTTGCGTGAATAATATATTACCTTTAATTTCGAATCTTAAAGGTTAAATTGCTAATAGGTTTTCAAATCGTTTTGAAGGAGTGTCTTTATAATAAGGAGTTTTTGTTCTTCAGGTAAAACTTTGTAAGAAATCAGCAAGTGCATATATAACTTATGTGTGTGTGGTATTAAATATAATATAGTTTAAATTTGCTGGAAATCTTTTCAGATATATCATTTGAACCTCACACTTAATTAACTCATATTTTACAGAAATTGTTCTATATATACAGGGGACATAAGAACGAAATCAATGGATAAATAAGTAAAATAAATTAATACACATATATTATATCACATGTAATATATTTTAAATTTGCTACATATCATTTCATGTATATCATCTAAATTTCACACTCAATTAGATCTTTTCTTATAGAAATAGTTTTACATGTATACAGAGGTCATAAGAATGGATTCAGTGATAACCCGAGCAAAGCAAACCGAGCCCCCAAGCAAATTGTATTTATTTGCAAAAATTGTAATTAGGGTACCTATAAGGATAGACTTTCGACATCTAATAAATCATTTGGTCGTGATATTCTTTATTTATGTGAATGTTTTTATATTTTTTTCTTCACAATATTAATGTAAGTTAATTGACCTTAAAATATTTCCATAGATGCGTAGTGTAGAATGCCTCTATTGATGTATAAAATTAATATGAATTACTTTACCTTTTAAAAGGCTAGACACAATTTCAAAGCATCATTTATCGATGATAATATGATAAATCAAGTGAACACTGAAAAGAATGTTCATCGTTATTGTATTAACTTATATGTAAAGAGTGTTCATTTAATTTATCATATTATCATCAATAAATTCTGCATTGTAATATCTAATCTTTTTATTCCTTAGGGAGGATGCATTTGAAAAACAAATAACAAAAATTTCCTACAATATGATTAACTTATATGAATCATATTGTAGGAAATGTTTGTTATTTGGTTCTATAATCCAAACGTCAGTTTGATTTATAAGATACTTTTTAACAATTTGCTTATATTGTGGATTAAACCTAACGATATTCTTATTAAACTACATTGCAACTGTCTAATAAAAGTAGTGCTTAATTAAAAATTAAACAAAATAAACAAGCATCATTAATCTCAACAGGATAATGGATGGCAAATCAATCCGTTGCTAACAGACTATTGTTAGCAATCTATTGGTAACAGAATATCATTAGTTCTAAAGCATATTATATTTGCTTATAATATATTTTAAAACTAACGATATTATTATTAAACTACGTTGTGATTAATAAAAGTAATGCTTAAATAAAAACAAACAAAATAATCCATTTGAAGAACTAAACACACATTATTAATCTCAACAGGATAATGGATGGCAAATCAATCCATTGGCTACTTCCGGAGAAAAATTGTTAGTAGTCTATAATATAATAGCATATAGTATACAATATATAATAAGTAGTCTCTTTATCTATATTTTAATCATATTGTAGGAAATTTTTGTTATTTGGTTCTATACTCCTTCAGTATGATTTGGAGTAACATTAAATCAGCTCCATTTTCTGAAAAAGACCGAATTAGCGGTACAACATCAATATACTCTGCAACCAGAAAAATATACTTAGATTATACTTTATTTATTTTACTTAGCAACAATTGTTTACTTTTTTAATGAATGACCCAATAGTGTTCGCTTATTTTTCAAATGAATCACGAAGAAATTAAAAGGTTAGACACTATTGCAATACAGAATTTATAGATGATAATATGATAAATCAAATAAAATTCTTTGAATAAAAATTAATCATATTGTAGGAAATTTTTGCTATTTGATTGCATGCCACAAGCTTCAGTTTGATTTTTGTGATAATTTTTAACAATTTGTTTATAATTAAAAACTACGATACTATAAAACTAACGATATTCTTATTAAACCACATTGTGATTAATAAAAGTAATACTTAATTAAAAACGAAACAAAATAAACCCTTTGAAGAACTAAATAAGCGTTATTAATCTCAACAGGCTAATGGATGGCAAATCAATCCATTGGCAACTTCCGGACGAACATTCTCAGTAGGTCCTTTGTCCTTCTGGTATCACTAACTCTGTTTGCAACAATAAATAAATAAAGGCATAAAAAAGAAAGTAAAGAAAGAAAGTCCTAAAAGATGTGGAAAAAGTATTAATCCCACCACACAAAATGATCTCCAGAAAGAAAAAAAAACCGTTAAGAGCTCTTTTCAAACCGGCATTTATGAAAGATTCGCCATCGTTATGGCCATGCTGACAATGGGGAAGATCTCTTCCAAAGAAAATATCTTGAATGGAGGACCGCCATCATTAATTTCGCTTGTCAAGATATATTATTTGCGAAGCATTTCTTAATCACCCTTTAATGGTAAGTTTATTTTTGCGGTACTTCTGTAACCTTTTGTTCGGCAAAAGTCCATCCGCGGCCAGTTAATGGGCCCTAAAACGCACTTTTCTTGCTGGATTCTGGGGGAAAAAATGTCGATTAAGAGATGTCCTCTCAAGTTGATTCTGGGGACGCCGTGTTGGTTTAATGACTGCTTTTTTTATACTGCTGTATCGATCTTTTTTTCTCTATAGAGACGCAGCAAATTATAGGGAAAAAAAGAACTGTCAACAAGGTTAGTAGATAAAAGCAAATGTAGGCATAATATTCATTTTGTTTCATAATAGCTTTGCTTTAAAGACATTGATGTTGGAGTTATTTTTATAAAAAAGTTATCTATTGATGTAGAAAATAATGTCATTATTGGTTCTGATAGAATTGTTTTTTTTTTCATTTCGTACCAAAAGCCATATATTCCAACACTTCCATGATCATGTGACATGTTGCTGGAATATATGGTTTCATTCATGTTGCTGGAATATATGGTTTCATTGGACATGTTCATTGTTTTGATTTGTCGGTCATATGGGGCTGACACTGTACATATACACAGTCCAGTCACATTAATGTGACCACCACCTACTTTCGACGTCAACGTGAAATAACCAATCACAAAATACTGGTGGCAGCACATTGTAGTGGAGTGTATATAAAGGATGTCCTAGGGCATCGGAAAGCATTTCAATCGTTCATTACCTTGATCGAATTGCAATCGGTCCGCTCTGCCAAAAGTGGTTATTCTGGCTTTTGACAGGTGGTCCCATTAATGTGATTGGATTGTGTATGCCTCATAGCATTATTCTTCAAATTGATCGTAAGTTAAAATATTTTCAACAAATGCCTAATTCCAGATTTATTTTGTGCATATGTCAATATTTTGTACATATGTCCGTATTTTGTGTATATGTCCATTTGTACATTGTACATATGTCTCACAGCATTATTCTTCAAATTGATCAAACGTTAAAATAGTTTAAATACTTTTTTCAGCAAATTCATAATTCCAGATTTATTTTTGATAATTCTACTGCTATTTTATCACACCAGAACATTGCATCTTCAACTGAAATGCCTTTTTATTCAGTTTTTGGGAATAATGTTCATGACATTGAGCCATCATAATTTAAAAGGAAATCCCAAGAGGGATCAAGGGGATTCGTACTTTCTTTTTCTCTCTCATTGAATCCAATTGAAAGACTTTCTAACTTACAGATGAAATTTGAAATAGATATAAATCCTAAGTACTTACTTGTTTTTGCTAATAATATAAGGCAAATATTTCACACTTGCTTCATATTAATTCTAATGCCCTCAATTAGAAATCCTTTCTTTTGTTTATCTTGACACTCCAACCCCTCTCGTATTTCATCACCATAAATATATTAAAAAACAATCATACTACCTAAATCATAATTCATTAATAATATGATTATAGTAACTAAATCTTTTATATTGCTTCTAAACTTCTCTTTGTCTTGATGAGTCCTGATTAACTTCGAAGGTGAAATTTGAAAAAAAATTAAATCTTAAATGCTTACTTCGTTTTATTAATAAATTGCTGTAGTTTTCGCTATTAATATGGCAGATATTTCACGCTTGCTTTGTATTAATTCCAATGCCCTCAACCACAAATCTTTTCTTTTGTTTTTTTTTTCCTAAATCATGTTTCCTAATTTAAATAATAAAAGGATTTTAATACCTAAATTTGTTGTATTAGTAAAAATTCTTCATTGTCTTAATGGATTCTGATCAACTTCACTGGTGAAGTTTGAAAAAATAAATTAAATCCTAAATGCTTACTTCGTTTTAATAAGAAATTGCTGTTGTTTTCGCTATTAAAATAAGGTATTTCACGCCTACTTTGTATCAATTCTAATGCCCCTCAACCATAAATCCTTTCTTTTGTTAACCATGACACCCAAACCACTCTCGTATTTCATTACCATAAATATATTCCAAAACAATCATACTACCTAAATCATAATTCATTAATAATATGATTTCCATACATTAATCTTTAGTATTACTTCCAAACTCCTCGTTGTCTTGATGGATCCTGATCAACTTCAACGGTGAAATTTGACAAAAGATTTAAATCCTAAATACTTACCTGGTTTATTAAAAAAAATTTGATACGTTAAGACATATTTCACGCTTTCTTTGTATCAAAAATGATGCCCTCAACCACAAATCCTTTCTTTTGTTAATCGTGACACACCAACCACTCTCGTATGCTACCGTAAACTCATTCCAAAACAATTCTGCCTTCTAAATCTTAATTCATAATTCCTGTAATAAAATGATTTTAATACCTACATTTTTTGTACAACTCCTCATTGTCTTCATGACCAACTTCAACGGTGAAATTTGAAAAAAATTTAAATCCTAAACACTCACCTCGTTTTATTAAAACTTTGCGGTTAATTTGATAATAAAATAAGGTAGATATTTCACGCTTGCTTTGCATCAATTCTATAATGCCCTCAACCACAAATCCTTTCTTTTGTTAACCTTGACACCCCAACCACTCTCGTATTTCATTACCATAAACCCATTCCAAAACAATTCTGCTTCCTAAATCCCAAATACTTATGGTGGTGGTTCAAGCCAAATCGCCTGGCTTAACACATAGCATCGCCATCTGTAACCGTAACTATCTATTGAGCTGTTAATTGCCTGCTCCCTCTTTAACAGTACCTTGGTGGCCAATTTCAGCCCCATGGTGTTGGCGGAATGACACAGGGCCATTAAAGCCCCGGCCCTCCAAAGGGCTGAATCCCCCTTTTCATTAAAACGATACAACGTTTCGATGTTGGCTAATGGAAGTGGGTGCCCTTCATTAAGAATGGAGAGAGAGTTGGCCACCTAAGAGAGTAATTCTTTACGGTGTTTAATTTTCCAGGTGCTGAATTAAAAATCTTTGAGAGAGAGTGGATTTACTTTGGCTAATTGTGTTCCCAAGGATCAATGCTGAAGCGTTCGGTATTTCCATACTTCCTGCATTTAAACTCTCAGTTACTGCTCTGTTTTTAATTTAGGGATAACACCAGGTTTGATTGAATTGCAAATGTAATTAAGGAATGGGGTTAATGTAATTACTTTTATTGGATGATATTCGTTTCAAATCTCATATGGAAAAAAATTTTGATTTATGATTCACTGATTTTGTAAATGCAACGATGTTGGTAGTATGCAGAGTATAGCTTAATTATATTTGAATTGTTTTAGATTCTGCTTTATGCAGAAAAGTATACTGTATAGAATTTATAAAAGTTGAATAGCTCATAAATATTTATTATACTATGATAACAAACTACTTTCTTGGATCATTATAAATGTATTGTTTTTTTCTCAATTAGAGATTATTTAAGTTTCTATGCTCCAGCCAATGCTTTCACTAGAAATGTTGATGACCACTTCCTTGATTAAAAGTTCAACGCTTTGTTTCGTAGTGTAATGTCTCGACCTATACTAGACCAACAACTGCATCAAGAAGAGGGCCACTTTCAAGTGCATAGGAAAGCTTCAATTTTTATTTAAAAGCACTATATATATATATACAGAACTCTGGGTTATTATACAAAGAAATGAAAAATAAAAATAAAAATTTGATCACAAGTGCACGATTCTATATCACAAGTACAGTTCACTTCAAGGCCGGGAATTTTCAGAGTTTTCGAGTCTACGCCGAATCTTAAAATACGCGATCTGCGTCAGACCTTAATAATCACAATGGGGGATACACAAAACCATAAGGATCTCACTTTGGAAATAGGCAGAAATCTCTAGCCTATTCAGTCACTTCAGAGAAAATAAGATAAACAAAACTTTTGATACACTCGTCGCAAAGTTCTGCCCTTTCTTCTCCAAAACCCTCTCTTGAAGAAAATTCGTCAAGAGGGAGGATCGGTTTCCCTCACTTCTCATTGGAGCAGAAATTTCTCAGTTTATGGTCGGTCACCAATCACGATGGAACAGTACATGATGTACTCCACATTCCATCTGTAATTCATTCGACCTGTGGAAGTCGCACAAGCAATCGTTAATTTCATGAGTCTCATTACACACTAAAAATCTACTATCAGATTTGAGTGACAGGTTGTTTTCATTAGTACAACACTAATTGCATGTGATATACCTACCCACAACAGCTACTTGTCTGCTGACAAATTTGAGTGATGAGTTGTTATGATATACTTGTCAAATAACATACATTCCTCTGTCATGGGAATGAAATGCCAAAACACTTCCCCTGAGAAAAATATTACCATATCAATGGAAAATAAACACCATTTCTGACATCTGAAGGATTGAGATTGAACCTTTCAACTCTCTCTAACTTTGTTTCTATGTATCAATAAGTATCTCACAATTTAGTGAGTTAATGTTTACATGGGCCCTAGTGTAGGTCCAATAAATTAAGAATATTGATTGTTTTAAAACGGACATACTACCTTGGTAAGTTAACGTGAGCCCTTGTTTCGACAGCAACAGGGAACAAACAACACCAGGGATGTATCTGAAGGATTGGCTTTGAATTTTTCGTCACTTTCCAACTGTGCTTCTATGTGTATGTGCAAGATGACATTGAGAATACTGAATTCTATAAAACTTCTGCATCAAATTCCCCTGATTGCAGAAGCACTATGGGGTTGGTGTATTATACTTGTAATGTGGTATTTTAGGTGTGTAGTATTTTAGTGAGTTAACGTTAATCCTTGCTTTCATAACAGTAAGGAACAAACAACATCAGGGCTAGTTTGTGATGGATTGGCTTTGAATCTTTCGTCACTTTCCAACTGTACTTCTATGAGAATGTGCAAGATGACGTTGAGTTTATTGAATGCTATAAAATGGCAGCACCAATTTGATGCCCCTGATTTCAGAACAATGCGGAACATAGCAGAACTATGAGGTTGGTGTAAACATGTACATGTGTATACATGTAATATGGTATTTTGGGTGTGTAGTATTTTATTGTCCTTGTTAATCCTTGTTTTTACAGCAGCAAGGAACAAACAACACCGGGGCTAGTATCTGAAGGATTGACTTTGAATGTTTCGTCACTTTCGAACTGTGCTTCTATGAGAATGTAAGATGATGTTGAGTATACTTCAAAAAGGCAGCACCAATTTCAGAACAATGCTGTACAAACAACACCATGACTATGACTGGTATCTAACTGGTATCATGATTGGTATTTGAGGAATTAGTTTCGAATATTTTATCCCTCAGCAGTTGATCTTACACTACTAACACTAAGAATGTTTACAACATCAAAATAGGACCCCAGTTTTGTAAACCAACGTGTGTCCCTGGTCGCACTGCAGTGTGGAACAAATAATGTTGGAGATAGCATCAGGGGCACGTGTTTCTTAATCCCTCTCCTGACACACGATGGAATGAACTTCGGTAATACATATTTAATAATATTACATTTTAAAAATGTATTACTTGTGTAGTGCACGTTTTAAATGCCTGGACTAGGTGTCAGTGGATTTACATGAATTAATCCAGGATTTTGAACTATGTTGTTTTGTTTCAGAAGGCACTCACTCTTTATTTATTGCTTTACCAGTGGAAGGATAGAATCATAAAACTTTCTTGAGAGATTAAAGAGGAATTTTTGATACTGGAAAGGTCTCTGATATATTGATGAACTTCGTATTATAATTATGTATGCCACTAACAGTAAGCTAGTGGTAAAGAAGAGCAAGAGTTTTAAGGAAAACTGTTAAGCGTATTTTTGTCATATATAAGAAACCCCGAAAAATACGCGGTAGGAAAGCCTTCTCAGAAAGCATAACCTCTGTTTTCACTATTATTTATATCTTCAGAAAAATGAATAAAATGGTCAAAAACTGAAAACAGCTCCAAAAGAAGACTAACTCTCTGATGCACCACTGACCAATGTATCATTACCATTCATGCACGCACGATTCTACAAGGCATTTCTGAATTCCTTCCATTGAATTTTCGAGATTTCTCCTAGATTATACATTAAATACATAACATTGAAAGCTTTCCCAGAATGTATTGCCCCCATGGTATATGATGATAATAAGTGCCTGACATAAAATAATATGTCATGTAATAGTAAACTTATGACAAAATTCTTGCATAAATGAAAGATTCAATCAGATAAGTTAACTCGCTGTTATTTGTGTCTTAAAAAAATGAATAAAATGATTAAAAACTGAAAACAAGTTCAAAAGAAGAAAATGATGCGCCACTGACCAATTTGTCGATGTGACCACGATTCTTCAAAGCATCTCTGATATTTTGAGATTTCTCCTAGATTTTGCATTAAATACATACATTAAAAGCTTTCCCAGAATGCATTGCCCCATGATATATGAGAATCTGACATAAAATAATACACAGTCCAGTCACATTAATATTACCACCACCTACTTTCGACGTCAACGTGAAAAAACCAATCACAAAAGGCAGGTGGCAGCACATTGCAGTGGAGTGCATATAAAGAATTCCACTTAGTACCACTTAAATACCACTTAATACCACACTTCACGTAAAGCCAGAATATACAAGAGTGTATATTCTAGCTTTTGACAAGTGGTCACATTAATGTGATTGGACTGTGTATGTCATATAACAGTAAACTTACGACAAAAATCTTACACAAATGAAAGTTACGTTCAGATACTTTAATTCTCTTTTATTTTTGTCTTCACAAAAACAAATAAAGTAGACAGTAACAGAAAACCACTTCAGGATATGGGAAACAAAACTTTAATTCCCTGATGCACCACTGGCAAAATTGTCGTTGCCATTCATGCATGCACGATTCTATAAGGCATCTCTGAATTCCTTCCGCTGAATTTTCGAGATTTCTTCTAGATTATACATTAAATACATAAAATTGTAAGTTTTCCTACAGAATGCATTGCCTCCGTGGTATGTGAGAATTACAAATGTCTAACATAAAATAATATGTCATATAACAGTAAACATACGACAGATATCTTGCATAAATGAAAGTTTCATTCATATACTTTAACTCGCTTCGCAACAACAAATAAAGTAGACAAAAACCGAAAATCACTTCAGGACATGAAAAAGAAACCAACCAATCCCTTGATGCACCACTGGCCAATTTGTTGTTGCCATTCATGCACGCACGATTCTACGAGGCATCTCTGAATTCCTTCTCCTGAAGCCAACCTAATTGTGTACCGCTCCTTAAAGATCAAATCTTGAAAAACAACGATACGAGAGAAAACAAAGAACATAAAACTTGAAATACTCGTTAAGTTCAAATTTTAATACTGACCTTAATCACAGTCGCAAAATCTTTCCAGGTTTTTTTTTTCTCCTCTTGGAGAAACCATCTATAAAAACAACTTCTAATCTCCAGAACTGAGAGCTGGACCATAAAACTGTTGTAGATTTTTTTTTCTGCATTCTTGTTGGCGATCGCAGAAACGGCTTTAGAGTGCACTTTCATTACTTGCACAACGTGTTGGCAAGCCATGAAAAGCCCTAGCCTTTAAGCCCCGCGGGGCGCTACCATCGTTACGCCGGGGTAAGCAGGTTCCGCCCCAATGATTTTAAAGTCCACTTCCCTGTTATTTCGATTTGGAAAAAAGCGCCGTTTTGTAACGCGCTATAAAATTTCTTCATCGTTTCCCTTGCACCTCTCGACCACTGTTTGAGGAGGGACATTTAGGGATTTTTTTACGATCTGTAGGGAATCGCAGGGAATATTTACGCGCGTTGAATTTGTTTTATAGTGCATTATTCGAGGCTAATAGCGTTAAAGATGATAGGGACTACAAGAGGACAAAAAATAGTATATATAGTATATTGACCTTATATAGAAACATCTAAAAAATATAGAAGGAAAGTTTTCTAACATTCAGTTTATTTATACTTTTACCCACGACTAAAAAGATTAAAAAAGTCTTGAAATAAATCGAAAATCTTACATACCACGAACGCCTTAACGATGGAATAGGGACTTGATGCTCTCCAGGAAGACTTTCATAGTAATTATCTCACAGTAATGTGTCCTATCGAACATTGCCACAATCTTCATAGTCAATTCCTTATCACAATCTTTATAGTCAATTCCTTATCGCAATCTTCATTCACAATACATAAATTAAAACAAACTTCATTGTCATAAACTTTATTCTCAATCCATAAATTGCCACAATCTTCATTGTCAATCCATATATTGTCGTAATCTTCATTATCAATCCATATATTGCTACAATCTTCATTGTCAATGTCGTTTAGCTTATGAAAATTAATTTAATTATTACTTGATGTTATAAAAAAAAGCTTGAAGTAAAAAATAGTTATAAGATTGACAACTCTTATTCGTACATGACAAATTGAATTTCTTAAGTGGATTTCACATTTTTTTAATTGTTTTTGGTAATTATTTTATCTGTTATAAGGTTCGAATTATAAGGAATATATTTAGTTTACTTCGACATAATTTTCCCTGCCCAATTCTTGGTGAGCATTTCAAGTTATATCTGAAAATCGATTAATTGGCAATGCATGCACAATATATTTATTTTGAACCCAAGTCATCAAATAGAACTAATAACCTTTTTTTTTCTTTAGTGCCTAATGTGCAAAGACTTACTCTTTGCTGACGGTTTAAACTATAAGATCATGTAAAAGCATTTCTATAATTTCCTCATCATACATCTTTCTTATAATATTTAGGTATCCCACTACTATAGCTTGCGCACAGTGTAGTCTACCAGGTATTCATGTCCTTATTCCTCCTGTCAATCTGCTTTTGTCAATGAGTTCTGTGTTTATCTTCAAGAGTAAAATTTTTTCTGGAAACTTTTCAGACAATGATGAATCATTTTCTTATATACATCACTTATAGGTTTTGGATGCATTCAACAAATGTCTGGCGTTATAAGTAAAAGCTTGCTTAAAACTTAATTCATTCATTTGGTCTACAGAAGAGTACGAATACTAAACATCAATGTCAATTATCAGTTTATTAATATTTTTTCTTTTCAAATAAATATTTAAATCAAATAAAAAATAAAATAAATATTCTTTCTATAGTTTTTTTTTTTTTTTTTTTTTTTTTTTTTTTTTTTTAAATATATGAAATATCCACATTGTAAAATAATCAAATTTTTCAATTGGGATTTTTGGAAGGAAAAGTCTGGATTTTCTCCAAATCCAGAAATAAGGAACTTGTCCAAATATCGCAAACTCCCCGAGGGTGGAAATCGAATAAAAGAACTAAAAAATCGAATCAGGGAGTGGAAGAGGAAAAACGACTTTTGAGTATCGTCTGTGAGTTTACAACGTATTTTATGACCACCCCTTCTCACGGTCAAACCTCCAAAATTTAGTGTGAAATAACCATGAAAAACTTTGTATTTCGTTGAAAGGTTTGAAGGAGTATGTTCTCGAACATTGTATATTCGAATCTTTTTTTTTCCCTGCCCTCATCGTTCGAAATGCATGGAAGGAGCATTTCCGATGAGAAATCTATGACCGATTTTACGGCTCCGGATAAATAATTCCGGAAAATTTCAGGAATAAAATGCCGGGAGAACGCTTTCTTTTAGATTGTTCTCTGCAATGCCAAACTGCAATGGCGGATGTCTTATGGATACGCAGCTATATTGATGATTGGGTTCTTTCGAATACAATAGAAATGGCGGTTCCCGTAAATTTTATGGTGCATTTTTCACGTACTGCGAAATGCATTGTTGCCACTCCTGAAAGTTTAAAATAAATGGAAGACATTTTAGATTTTATTTGAGTTGCCAGATCTATGGAGTTAAAGATGCATAAAATATTGGCAATTTGTGTACTCTGTTGACGAAATATTATATTTAAATTCGTTTAATCTTCACTAAAAGCAAAATCGTCAACGTTAATTTATCAAACTATTACATAAATGTAATAGTTTAAATACGAACTACCCTTACAGGATTGATGGAATAAATGTATTAATAAAAATGTATGACAAGATTAAACAAATAAAGACATCATGAAATATTACTTCAATAAATTATATAGAATCAGACACAGTGTCATATTTATAAAAGAATGTTTTTCTATCATTTTCCGTAGCTGTCTTGATCTAAAATATTTTTTATTTTTATTTTATTTTATTTATTTATTTTTTTTGTGTGTGTGTCCCTTTGAAGTATTTATCACACAGGCAATTTTTAAAGAGAAACTCTTAAGTTTACGAAAATAAAAAATACTTTTCAATTCAAATTTGGACAACGGTGATTGGCAGTCGCAGCTAAATACATTCAACCATAGTGTTGTAATAAAATAAAGTGCGTCCTCTTATTCTAAAGTAATAGAAAGTTGGGCGAACAACTCTTTTTATTTCCGTACTAGAGTTAGAGCTCAGATTTGATGTTTTCAGAAATTTATATTCGATTAATCTTCCCTCACAACAAAATCGTCAACACTAATTTATCAAACAGTTACATAAATGTAATAGTTTAATATGAGAAATATCCACACAAGATTGGAGAATTTTTTTTTGTTCTAATGCAGCTCGCAAACATTTAGACAGTTGTCTTTGATGTCTTATGGCGAGCGCTGCACTGACGTTACTCACTTAGCATTATCCAGGAAGTGCGTGTAGCTTGAAGATAAACTACGGACGCTGAGTAACAATACCCCCTCAACGCTCTACGATCCTGTTAGACTGGGACCTATGGTTTAAAGTGTATTCCGAACCACTACAAACATCCATGGCGCCGTCGGTACTCGAACCCGCCAGAGCGCTAGCTACTCGGCCATTCAGGCCATTGATTGGAGAAATACATTAATAAAAATGCATGACAAGAATACAAAAATAAAAAGACATTTATCACAAAATATTACTTCAATAAATTTTACAGAATCAGGCACAGTGTCATATATATATAAAAGAATGTTTTTCTGTCTTTTTCTGTAGCTGTCTTGGTCTAAAGGTTGTTTATGTTTGTGTCCCTTTGAAGTGCTTAGCACATTAAGCTCCCGCGCACAGGAAATTTTTGAAGAGAAACTTTTAAGTTACGAAAATAGAGTATATTTTTTCAATGCAAACTTGGACATTGGTGATTGTGCAATTACAGCTAAATACAAGCAACCAGTGTAGTAATAAAATAGAATGCGCCACCCTATTCTAAAGTAATAGAAAATTGGACAAATATCTCCCATTATTTCCGTACCAGAGTTGGCGCTGTATCTCTGTTTGGCTTCTTTTCCCTGGCTTCATTTATTTTGGAAACCTAAACATGTTATTCTGAAAATTCCTAGAAATGCCTAAAATTTTTCTCAAGCCATATTATGTGCTTATTAAAAATAAATAAGCACGTGAAATATTATTTTGTTATTGCTCCTATCATTTTTTATGAAATATACAACTTGAAAAATTCATATAAATGAATATTTTATTTTTTTAATCGTTTTGGAGTGAAAATGTTATACAAAATAATTGACAGAATGTAAGTGCCAAATATATAAAAAACATTACATATATTTATAGCTAAAAATGAACCATTTCTTTTGAAAAACATTTTATGACAGTAGACCTTTTTCCCATTTCATCACAGAGTTCATAAAGCCAACAGTATAGATAGTTGCCAAAAATCGCCAAACTATTATCGCATTTGTTAAATTGCAAAGTGAAAGTCACGTATATTGAGGGCAACGAATGCGCTGACTCTTTAGCCAAAGAAGCCAGGGACAATGATCAACCCCGGACTACCATCACACTTGCAGATACTAACGCAGCTGCCAAAAGCCGATTAATTCCTCTTAACTTTAAGAAGCCACTAATCACGGACTTCAACTGCCCTAGGAAATTGACATCTGTTATTAGCAGACTCAGAACTAATCATTACAGAGGGATGAAGATTCTCCCAGACAAGACCAGGGAATACATCCCCTGCAAAAATTTCCCCTACGCTTTCCTAACACCTAAGCACATTCTAGAGTGCCCAGCACTCACTCCCCATGTTTTGCAATTGGGTAGGGTGCCAATTGAGGCCGACTTAAGAGAAGTCCTGTATAGTGAAGCGGCGCCATTGCTAGCGGCCGTTATCGTGACTTTTGACTTGATATAGCTTTGATAATTCTATTTTAAATCCATGGACACGATAACAACAACAACAACAAAAGTCATGTATGATGTATGAATCATGTGAGTATTATGTTTGCCCTAAACTAACAATTCCGATGCGTGCTCTATTATATTACTACCCTACACTTGAAGAACGTTCTACTTTGGAAAAAATTGTATTCGTTGTTTTGGAATAGGACGTATATAAATATATATAGTCTTATCCAGGTGGACCATGCAATGATAAAGATTCGATTTAATGGCGGAAACTAACGAATCACTACGTGTTATAGGTGCTAGTCAGATAAAAGCTGTCCAAAGCATCTTTGAATAAAAAAAGACTCGTATAATAGCTAATATGAATTATTATAGACGTTATTTATTAAATATATATGATGTTATGAGGAGATTGCATTTTAATCCTCGAGCACCACAAAAGGACAACCTGACCTACAGATATATTATGCCAGCAATCAAACTTGAAATTTTATTGAGCCCATCTCAGACATAGAAACTCGAGCTTTTGGTACGATAATGTTGATGACGTTTATTCCATTTTTACCATTTTTATTCGTATTCGAACTTATTCAAAATTGTCAATGTTAATGCAATTAGTTTTATTAAAAATATTCATTTTTGTAAATTTCAAATATATTTTGTTAAGTTTATGCGTAGTAGAAATTATATTATACTGTGTATTCTAGATATCTTTTGCCAATTCTCATAGAAAAGAAAGCTTTTAATATGATTTCATTTTATTGGGATTTGAGCCCCACACCCGTTTTTAACATTTTTAGTTGCATTTGCCTTTCTTATTCCCGGCTTATATTTTAATATAGTTATTATTGTTATTATTATTTTTCAAATATATTCGTACAAATTTTTCTGTATGAAAATCTTTACTGTTATGTACATACACAATGCTATTATAACTTTTAATAATGTAAATCTGGTATATTGCTGTAATTTTGTAAATATTATTATCATAATGCTTATTTACTTTATATTTTAAAACAATTTTCATTTATTTCATCGTAAAACAATTTTGTTTACATTGTAAAACAATTTTCAATTTTACATATTAAAACAATCACTTCATTGTAAAACAATTTTCTTATAAAAGTGAAGAAAATTTAACAGTATTTTTATAGCATATTCTCAATTTCTTGGTGATAAAACAATCCTGAGCAATGCCTTATATTAAGGAATAGACTAAGAAAGTCAAAGATCTAGAATAGAACACTTCCAAAGTAGGTAGGAATCAAAGTTTTCAGTTTATTTTAAAGTGACTTAATTTCTAAGCACAAAAACAAGCATACATATAATAGTACAACATTGATTTATTTGCTATTTTCGTTTTTGAGGTTCTATATTAGGTTTGAAATTTTAATTTATTTCGTTTTTATTGTAATTTTATACTTTTTTTTTAACTGAAAGGAAGTGTTGTTCCTCTAAAATACATTGATACGAGTTATTTTATGCTATTCAGTTTCTTTAACGAGTCGTTCACGTTCTTCTGTATCTAAAACACTCCTTCTAGGAAAGTTCAGAGGAAATTATTCCCTGGAAAGGTTTTTTAGGTTTTTCTTCTTGCTGAAAACGTCCGCACAGTTAATGTCTCAACTCTGTATGGGTGTTCTGTTGGAGAAAATAACTATCAAAATTAGCGTGAAAAATTCATTCATTTAGTATTTCTCTTTTGTCTCATTCGAATAATTAAAATTTTAGATGGCATTGTAGTACTATTTCTACTGTTAATTTCAGTACTTTAGAAAGTAGTTTTTCAGTACTTTAGTTTTTTCCTTCTATTAGCTCACACTCTCCCTATACACTGAAGTGACAAAAGTCATGGGATACCTCTTAATATCGTGTCGGCCCTCCTTTCGCCCGGCGAAGTGCAGCAACTCGATGTGGCATGGACTCAACAAGTCGTTGGAAGTCTTCTGCAGGAATATTGAGCCATGCTGTCTCGATAGACGTCCACAATTGTGAAAGCGTTGATGGTGCAGGATTTTGGGCACGAACAGAACTCCCGATGATGTCCCATAAATGCTCGATGGGATTCATGTCGGGTGATCTAGGTGGCCAGATCATTCGTTGGAATTGTCCAGAATGTTCATCAAACCAATCGCGAACAGTTGTGGCCCGGTGACATGGCGCATTGTCATCCATAAAAATCCCATCGTTGTTTGGGTACATGAAGTCCATGAATGGCTGCAAGTGATCTCCAAGTAGCTGAACATAAGCATTTCCAGTCAATTTTCGGTCCAGTAGCACCAGAGGACCAAGTCCATGCCATGAAAAAACAGCCCACACCATTACGGAGCCACCACCAGCTTGAACAGTGCCTTGCTGACAGTTTGGGTCCATGGCTTCGTGGGGTCTGCGCCACACTCGAACCCTACCATCAGCTCTTACCAACTGAAATCGTGACTCATCGGGCCAGGCCACGGTTTTCCATTCATCTAGGGACTAACCGATATGCTCACGTGCCCACGAGAGTCGCTGCAAGCGATGTCGTTCTGTCGGTAAAGGCACTCTAGTCGGTCTTCTGCAGGAATAGCCCAAGAAAGCCAAATTTCTCCGCACAGTTCTAACAGACAAGTGCCTTGTACGTCCCACATTGATTTCTGCGGTTATTTGACGCAGTGTTGCTTGTCTGTTAGAATTTACGACTCTTTGCAGACGTCGCCGGTCTCGGTCGTTAAGTGCAGGCGGTCGACCACTGCGCTGTCCATGGTGGGATGTTATGCCTGAAATTTCATACTCTCGGCACACTCTTGACACAGTGGATCTGGGAATGTTGAATTCCCTAACGATTTCCGAAATGGCATGACCCATGCGTCTAGCTCCAACTAACATTCCGCGTTCAAAGTCTGTTAATTCCCGTCGTGCGGTCATCATCACGTCAAAACCTCTTCACATGAATAACTTGAACAGAAATGAAAGCTCTGCGAAAGCACCGCGCATTTATACCTGTTCTACGCGCTGCTACTGCCATCTGAAAATTTGCATATTGCTATCCCATGACTTTTGTCACTTCAGTGTATATATCTTGTTCAAATTTTCTATCGTTCATAAAATACTTTTTATTCCTACACTCAAGTTCAAACACAGTTTTTTTGAACTTGTAGTGTATGACACTTGACGGTAATACAGTTTTTTCATATATTAATTGAGTAATTAAATTTAATTGATAAATTTCAGATTTTTTTTAGATTTAAGTTGCATATGTCTACCAATAGCTGGTGCCAGTTAAACTTAAAAAAATGAATGAAAATTATTTATAAAGGACTTTTAGCAATATAACGAAAAAAAGTAGGAATTGACTTGAAATTTTTTTTTATATTACTTGTTTAATTAAATAGGGTTCAGAAAAGTGAAACGCACAGAGTTATGCAGAAAGACAAACTCAACACACCCCTGATATCCTACTGACAGATATGTGAATAGGAAATATCGACCTCACACCACATTTCACAGGAGAGAAGTTACCATTTGAGTAGAATAATTGGAAAACATTATGACTGTAGAGTTCCATAAAGAACTCTTTGTTCCAATTAATACGATATATTCGTAATAACGGAATGAACATTGTGCGGCATATGAATTAATAGCAATTAAAATCATTCTGGACATAAAATGTTCCATAAAGAATATTTGGTTCATTCACCATCATCTCTTAGTTATCAGGTCATCTTCATCTACTCAGTTATCACCGCTTTTCAGCTTTATTCAATTCCTTCTATTAGCTCACACGCTCCCTATATATATCTTGTTAAAATTTTCAATCGTTCATAAAATACTTTTCATTCATACACTCAAGTTCAAATACATTTTTTTTTAATTTGTAGTCGATGGCACTGGATGTTAATATAATTTTTTCAAATATTAATTCATTAAATAAATTTAGTTAATTAATTTTAATTTTTTTTTAGATTTACGTTGCATATATCTACCAATAGAAGGCGCCAGATAAACTAAAAAAAATGAATGAAAATTATTTATAAAGGACTTTCTGCAATATGGTGGGAAAAGAAATAGGAATTGACTTAATTTTTTTTTTTTTATATTATTTCTTTTTAACGTGTAGTGGATGACACTTGATGTTAATACAGTTATTTCAACTATTAATTCAGTAATCAAATTTAATTAATTAATTTCAGTTTTTTTTTAGATTCAAGTTGCATGCATCTACAGTCAGATTACAGTCAAATGTCAGATTAACTTAAAAAAATGAATGAAAATTATTTATATGGACTTTCTGCAATATATTGAAAGAAAAGTAGGAATTGACTTAATTTTTTTTTTTATATTACTTGTTTTTCTACTGCTACTTTCTACATTGCTAGCAAGTGGGGATAGAGCTTTTTCCCAAAGGAGCTTCTTCTTCCCATCCCCACCTCCCTACTGACTAATGCACCCTTATGACCTTGAACACATTTTCTCTATTTTTTTTAAATTATTATTTTTTTTTTTAAAACTAGCATTTTTTTTATGGTTATAAGGAGATTGAATGCAATGAACTTTAGCGTAGCGAATGTTATTCTGTGATTTGATTGTGTTTCTGTTATGTGATTTCGTTGTGTGATTGTAGAGCATTATTGAGGTAATGTTACTCGCGTCCGTAGAATATTTTCAAGCTACACGTGCCCCCAGTGCCAAACGGCTAACAGGGGTGCAGCCTTTGCTTATAGCATAAAGATTAACTGTATATGTAATTCAAGCTGCATTAGAACAACAACTATGCAACACTTAAAAATTTGGTGTAACAAATACTGTGTGTCTATTGTGTCTACTATGTGCCTATATCTATCTGTGTGTGTACTTTATACTTCAATCCTTTTCCATTTCTCTTTTGATTTTTGTATTGAAAGATATATATATATGCACAAGTAATATAAAAAAAAATTTAACGTCAATTCCTTCCTTTTTTTTCTCACTATATTGCAGAAAGTCCTTTATAAATAATTTTCATTCATTTTTTTAAGTTTATGTTTCGCCACTTATTGGTAGATATATATGCAAGTTAAATCTAAAAAAAAACTAAAATTAATTAATTAAATTTAATGAATGAATTAATATTTAAAAAAACTATCGAGTGTACTATTAATATCGAGTGTGATCCACTACAAGTTCAAAAAAATGTATTTGAACTTGAGTGGATGAATAAAAAGTGTTTTATGAACGATTGAAAATTTGAATAAGATATATATAGGGAGAGATTCAACTAATAGAAGGAATTTAATAAATTTGTACCAAGCATATTTCACACCAATATACAACATGGGTGGCTTGTTACAATACACATAAATTGTAAACGAACAGTACTAAAGGGGACATTTTGTGTTTCGTCACTATTTCACTCTTTTAACGCATTTAAGACTCATAGGTTTAGGATTCCCATCCTCAGCAGAGACACAGAATTAACATACTCTACATCACTTAACGGGTTTTAAACCAGGTTCTCCCAAATTCCAGCATGTTATCCACCACTCCACCGTGGCCCATAAATTTAAAAAATTTTAATTTATTAAATTGAATTTGTATATATGAAACGTATTTAATTGTATTTCTCAAATTTGATAGAGATTTATGGAATATCAAAATATATATCATTATTGCAACTTTTTCCTAATGCAGGTGGCAAACATTTAGACAGTTGTCTTTTATGCTTTCTTTTTTATGTCTTTTATGCTTTTAAGGCAAGCGCTGCACCAACGTTACTCCCATAGCACTATCCAGGAAGGGCGTGTAGTTTGAAGATAAGCTGCGGACGCAGAGTAACAATACCCCGCAACGCTCTACGATCATGTTAGACAGAAACCTACAATTTAAAATTGATTCCGAACCACTACAAACATCTATAATAAAATAACAACATATTTATTAATTTATAGAGTAATTTTGATTTCATAATTAAAGATTTCATTAACAAATTATTGTCATTTGTTATTGTGTCAGCTATTTGGAACTCTTTCTGTAATTGTCTCAATGTAAGAATGTTAATATTACAACTTCCATGAACCATAACCATGAACTTCTAAATTTTTCCAAGAAAGAATATTAGTATTTATATATCTATATTTGTATCAAGCATATATCAATGTACACACTCGCATATATCAATGTACACAATGTACATACTCAGCATCACTTAGCGGGTTTCAAACCAAGTTCCCCTCAAATCCAAGCATGTTATCCACCGACCCACTGTGGCCCATAAATTAAAATTTTTTAATTAATTAAACAGAATTTTTTTATATAAAACAGATTACTCAAATTTGTTAGAGATTTATGGTATATCAAAATATAAATTATTATTACAACAATAAATATAAATATTTTGTTGTCTGTCTATCAATTCAATCCAACTAAACGCTATTATTATATTATCGGTATACAGATACAATACCTTCAAAACTGATTGTTGATCAACTGCCAATTTTACTTCCTAATTTACGCAGATTATTCTCGTATATATATCTCGCAGCTTCTGGATCGTTTTGTTTACGCCTTGTTGGACGATTTCTAGTACCGAATTTGCATGCGCCCGAAAGGGATGACACACATATTGATCGATAATTCGTCATCTGCTACCGGCAGTTCGACTGGACTAGAGAGTAATTTAAATAATTGTCCTACCACTTTGTTATGCGTACAATATCTCTCTTCTGAAAGTAAACCACAATGGGTGAGAAATCACTGCAACTAGGGGCTTTAAATCCCAGGTCAACTGTTTCAAATTCAATGCCATCGTCTAATCAGAACCATTCAGTTTAACTTTATTAGGTTGCAGGCAAACAAGTTCGGCGCCATACTACTAAATGGAGCCATACAAAGAATCAATTACTTTGGTGTCTGTGGATGTGAATCTCTGGCATTGTTTTGCTGTGGTGTGTTGCATTAAGTTCATGGCTTAGGGGGAGCACAGAATGCGTGCTTTCGTAATTTAAATGCGGAATTCGCATTCGTCCATCGAGTGCACGTGACCTCATTAGATGCCTTCGCGCGCGAACGGTAAACTTCTGTCGGATTGTGCCGGATATTTAGTTTGTGTTCCATTAAGTTCCAAAGAATCAGTGGATGATAGATCGTACGCGCCTAAATATGTATAACAGTTCTATATTAATGGGTATTTGGGTGTGCCATTAATTCATCATAATATAACGTGCAGTACTCTAGTCACTCAGCAAATATGCTACTTCACCAATTACGGAAGGGAATGAGAGGTCGGTCTTCAAACTGGTCTCACGGTGACGTGTTTGATCATACTTAATGTTTCGACAAACTACCTGACGAATTATTACAAATTATGTGACGTGGCTGTGTATATAATCCTATATTTCAAAGTCCTATGTGGCTCGTAGCAATCTAGAAAACGCGTAATGTATTTATATTTTCGATTTGACTTAAATTTCGAGTATAACATCGAAATTATGAATTTTAACCTAAAATATTTCTTTATGACTTAGTTGGTCATAATATTTCAATCTAAATATTTTTTTATTTTTCTAAATAGTCATTATTTGATACATCAACTCAATAGCTTATTGGTGGAATGATGATCAATTGGCTAGCTCTCTGGCCTTTGGTACCATAGGCTTGAGGTGCGAATCCCGCCAATGCTATGAATGTTTGTGAGTGGTTCGGAATCCACGTTAAACTGTAGGTTCCGGTGCAATTAGCCAAATGTGTGCACAAAATGACTATAGAGTGACAAACCAAACTCAATAGTGTATTGATAATTTTACTACTAGAAAATACATTTTATGTGCTATCGCTATTTTTTTTTTAAAAATAGGAGTAGGATTTCTAGGGGCATTTTCAATAGTAACCGACTACTCTCTATAAATAAAAGCAGCTCCCTGATTTGAGACAATCAAACTTGTCTGTAAAGTTTTATATTAACAAACTTTTGTTCATTAATAAGATAGCTGCGTGGCACATAATACAACAAATAGTTTTGCCATATTAAATAAACTTGTTTGTAAACATGTAAAATAAACAAATTAATTTTTTTTCATTGTATCAGAAATTCATCGGCCAACTGATATGAGGCACTTATTATCGCATATACTACTCTCTAACTTGTCTTACTAACAAATTTTTGTTGATTAATATGATAAGTGAGTGACCAAAACTTTAATATAAATATTTTTGCCATAGAAAATAAAATTGTTTTTAAGCATGTCAAATAAACAAATTGTAATATTTCTTTCATTTTCCCAGAAAAGTATCGTTATATCAATAAAAATTAATAAATTATTGACATTTGTTGTTTTGACAGTCATTTGGAATTTCTTCTGTTATTATCTGAAATGTATATTTGGTTTGGTTTGTCTCTGTACGATTATTTTTTTGCACACTTTAAGCTAATTAGACCGGGACATACAGTTATGCCTTAGAAAGGCATAACCTTATGCCTTAGAAAGTACGATCGTGATAGTAGGATATTTTCGAATATTTTCAGGGAAAAGTCTAGTCAGCACAATCGTACTGATGCCTCAGTACCTCGGAGGCGGGGGGCGCATAGACTATTTTAATTATTTTTCTAATATTATAGAAGTCAATGGCTACTAAAAATTTAAAAAAAAGTAAAATTTAATTACAAAAAAAATCACGTCTTAAAGGTTTAACATGGATTTCGCACTACTAACAAACATCCATGCCACAGCCTAAAGCACCAAAAGCCATAGCACTAGCCAATTAGCCATCAGGCAGATGGTAAATGTAAGAATGCTAATATTTACAACCACAAACTTTCTAATTTTTTTCAAGAAAAAAATATTTATCGTTTTTATTCGTACGAGGTTTATCATTTTTTTTAGTTGTCGTTTTTGTCCATTATAAACAGAATTTGTAAAATAGTGATTTCATTTAAATAATATATAATTATTTAACAAAAATTATGTGCAAAACGAATAATTCGTTAGGCCTAAATATTTCATTGCACATATAAGTAGTACATTTGTAATACTTTTATTCTACGCATAAACAGTAGCATATAACACGTAATAAGTATACGTATAAGTAATACATTATTGATACGTAAAGTGTATATACTACTTAAACATATACATAATAAGTATACATTTAATCTACGAATAAAATATAAAAATATTTATTCACTTATAGTGTAATTATAATGTCGGAGTGAGTTTTGTCTGTCAAATACAGATGAATAAATCCCAAGGACAAAGTAATCAAAGTTTTAAAAATCAAGCACCAAGTTGAACAAATATTTTCAACTTGTTCGATAAATCATTTCATAACAATTAAGCTAATTCGAAATAGAATTTCTTACTAACCTCAAGTGTTCGTTCCAATTGTATTAGTCGCAGAACTGTAAGCAATAATTATTTTCTAATAACACACAGAAACAAAAAAATAAATAAACAAAAGTTGAATCAGCAAAGTTTAGAGAAACCATTCCAGAAGTTGCTATGCCACTTTGCGCATCTGTTGTAATTACGTACAGATAACGAGAACCAGTGCAATCAGCAAACGCTTCCATCGAAAACCCAATTATTTCGACGCAACCAATGAATACAACCTTCTGTTATTATTATTCTTCCACGAAACCATCCAGCAGCTCCGAAGAACAAAGGATTTTTCCCGCGCTGCAGAACTTTTAAGAATTTTTCCAGTAATTAAATTTGCGTCGGAACCAAATTGCTAAGTAATGATTTTAAGTGTTTACAAATAACGTTTCGTTTCGAATATTGCCCTACCTTTTGCATAAAGGCACCACATTATACAATAAAATGAAATATAAATCTTTTCAGCGAATGTTCTTTAGCGAAGGCCATTAGTTTTCGAATTATTGCTTCATTTCTTTTTTTCTACCTTATCTGTTTCATCTTTTCGCTAATGAGATTCTACGATGCCCATTGATTAAGAAATATTATTTCTTCCCCTCACAGAAAATGTTTGGTTCGTTTAAAATGAAAACGACATCCAACATTGTGTGCTTTGTTTCAATTTTTCTTTTGATTTCTAACAATTAGCTTTGTTTTCTCCCGTTAAAAGAAGTCCTACATATTTACAAAGCGAGTACCAAATTAACTGTATTCATTGCACTAATGATGTGGTTTAGTTATTAATATTTATGTGCTGTTATATTGAAGAACATCTCGTAATTGAAGTCGCCCTATAAAACAAACAAAATAAACAAACAAACCAAAAAAACTAATAACTGCTTTGGTAAAAATAGAAAGATATTACTTCTTCTGAATCAAGAAGTCCAGATAATTTGCACCTATTATCAACAAAATTACAAATGCTTCCAGAAATAAGAAATATCGAAATTATTCCCTAATATGAGTTAATTGTCATTTCTTCCGGATACTTAAGCCTTAGTTATTATATCGATATAAATTAATTGTAATTGGAATCAGAAACCTCTTTTTAAACCGTTTGAACTCTCGCTCGTCATTAATTAATTATTTCTAAATATGTAATGAAACAAAAACTTGTTCTCATTTCGTGAAAATTATCTATGTTAAAAAACAATGAGCAAATTACCTAAATTAATTTGTTTTTCGAATGTTTCGAATGTTTCGAATGTTTCTTTCACGTTTAATTAATAATTAGTGAAGTAAACATAAAATGCTCGTAACGTAAATGTAACTGCATAAATGTTCAGTAATTATTATGCTTGAAAATGAATTAAAAAACGTGCTTCTGTAAATTGGTTTGACAGTGTATTTTTCAAACAAACTCAGTGTATGAATATTAATAAAATAATTAACTCAAGAAGGATTACAACATTAATAATTGGAACACTCTGTAGAGAATAGTTCAAGAGAATTTTTTAATGGTATAAAATTCTGTACTTTAGAAACCTCTAAAGGACGTATAAATTTAATAATTCAGACTTATAATTGAGACTTAATTTCAATAGCCTGACATTATGTTGTTCTAATGAAGCTGGTAATACAGAGACAGTTAATCTTTATGTCGTAAGCAAGGGCTGCACCACTGTTACTCGTTTAGCACTACCCAAGGGATACGTGTAGCCTGAAGATATGCTACGGACCCGAGTAACACTACCCCTACAATAGTCTACGATCTTATTAAGACATGGACCTATAGTTTAAAGTGGATTCCGATCCACTACAAACATCCATGGCCATAATGGACTATAAAGTGTTCGAGTCCAAAACCCACTGGTACCGAGAGCTAACTACTCGGCCATCAGGCCACACTGCCTCACATTATAGTTTGGATTATAATTGTATGAATGCTAGCTGTTAGAATACTTCTTCTTCTACATTGGCGCAGAAGCCCCATAGTGGGCCAAAACCGTCTGTCTACTGGCAGATTTCGAGACAAGAACTGTTTTCTTTTTAAGGAGTAGACTTGTCAGTCCTATTCCCAGAACTATTATTATTAGACCTGGGCCTACGGTTTAAAGTGGATCTGATCCACTACATACATGCATGACACCGCCGGGTCTCAAAACCTGTGACACTGACCGCCAGAGCGTTAGTCCCTCGCCCATTAGACCCCATGTTAGAATACCTACTTATATAATTTTCCCAACATTAAATGATTATCTAAATAGGATTTACTGTTTAACTACCTGTACAACTGCAGAACTAAATATATAAAAATCATTATTTATATTTCTGATTATTTATTTTGAATTAATATGTGACATGATGTCAAGTATAGTAGAAATGTTACACATATGCTGGAAAGATCTCAAGAATTGTAGAATGTTTTTGTCCAACCACATATTTATAAAAAATATGTTTGTTTATAGTTGTATCTACAGTATACTATAAATCTGAATAGAATCCTTACGGTTGTGCTGCATACCCTATTGGTGAGATTTTTTATCTTACTTGATCTAGTCTTTGGTGTGATTGATAATCAATATGTAAAATAGTTATGTTTAAGTATTATCAATATGTTAAGTTAGTTATGTTAATTTATTCAAGCTAAGATATAATCAGTATTTAGTAGTTCTGTTCTTTTAGTAAATTGTAGTTTATAGTTATGATAATAAAGAATTACAGTTTACAATTCTGCTGCCTGATGGTCGTATGACTAACACGCTGGCGCTCGGTGCCACATGTCGCCATGGATGCTTGTAGTGGTTCGGAATCCACCTAAACCATAGGTCCGGATCTCCCCTAACTGTAGAGTATAGGACTGACAACATTATCTCTTGAAAACAAAAACATCTCATGCTTTCGGAATCTGCTAATAGGTGGACAACCTTGGGGCTCTATGGGTTTGTTGCTCCACTAATGAAGAAGAATTTACAATTCTGGCAATTAAGAATTTACAACTTATAGTTCTGTTTAACAAAATTTAAATGAAAAAAAAGTTTTTGCTAAGATATGGACTAAAAATATTCTTTAATCGATTCAATAGCTAAAACAAGCATTTATTTACAGTCCAACGAAAATAACCATATAGCCTTAAAAAGGTAAAGCAAGGTCGGTGGAATGATGTTTAGTATTGAATGTTAAGTTATATACTTTAATAATATATGTTATATATAATTTTAATATAGTTATCTCTGATAATTATTGTTGTGTATTGTAAACAAAAATTCTAATCGTAACAAGCATTTATTTATAATCACATGAAAATAACCATACAGATTTAAATGTTTAAAGTAAAATAACAGATTTAAAAATTTAAAGCAATTTAAAGCAAAGTCTGTAAAAGGAGCTTTAGTATATGTTAATTATCACTTTTAATAATATATATGTTAATATATATAATTTTTGATATAGACATTTCTGATATATTGTTAATGTGTATTGTAAACAAAAATTAAATCGTAACAAACATTTATTTTCAGTCCCCTGAAAATATCATACAAATTCAAAAATTTAAAGAAAAGTTTGTGAAAGGTGGTTTAACATTGAATAGGTCAGTTATATAAATAATTTTAAGATACAGATATCTCTGATATACACTGAAGTGACAAAAGTCATAGGATACCTCTTAATATCGTGTCGGCCCTCCTTTCGCCCGGCGAAGTGCAGCAACTCGACGTGGCATGGACTCAACAAGTCGTTGGAAGTCTTATGCAGGAATATTGAGCCATGCTGCCTCGATAGACGTCCATAATTGTGAAAGCGTTGATGGTGCAGGATTTTGGGCACGAACAGACCTCTCGATGATGTCCCATAAATGCTCGATGGGATTCATGTCGGGCGATCTAGGTGGCCAGATCATTCGTTGGAATTGTCCAGAATGTTCTTCAAACCAATCGCGAACAGTTGTGGCCCGGTGACATGGCGCACTGCCATCCATAAAAATCCCATCGTTGTTTGGGTACATGAAGTCCATGAATGGCTGCAAGTGATCTCCAAGTAGCTGAACATAAGCATTTACAGTCAATGTTCGGTCCAGTCGCACCAGAGGACCAAGTCCATGCCATGAAAAAACAGCCCACACCATTACGGAGCCACCACCAGCTTGAACAGTGCCTTGCTGACAGTTTGGGTCCATGGCTTCGTGGGGTCTGCGCCACACTCGAACCCTACCATCAGCTCTTACCAACTGAAATCGTGACTCATCGGGCCAGGCCACGGTTTTCCATTCATCTAGGGACTAACCGATATGCTCACGTGCCCACGAGTCGCTGCAAGCGATGTCGTTCTGTCAGTAAAGGCACTCGAGTCGGTCTTCTGCTGGAATAGCCCAAGAAAGCCAAATTTCTCCGCACAGTTTTAACAGACAAGTCCCTTGTACGTCCCACATTGATTTCTGCGGTTATTTGACGCAGTGTTGCTTGTCTGTTAGAATTTACGACTCTTTGCAGACGTCGCCGGTCTCGGTCGTTAAGTGCAGGCGGTCGACCACTGCGCTGTCCATGGTGGGATGTTATGCCTGAAATTTCATACTCTCGGCACACTCTTGACACAGCGGATCTGGGAATGTTGAATTCCTTAACGATTTCCGAAATGGCATGACCCATGCGTCTAGCTCCAACTAACATTCCGCGTTCGAAGTTCCCAGTGTGCGGTCATCATCACGTCAAAACCTCTTCACATGAATAACTTGAACAGAAATGAAAGCTCTGCGAAAGCACTGCGCATTTATACCTGTTCTACGCGATCCTACTGCCATCTGAAAATTTGTATATTGCTATCCCATGACTTTTGTCACTTCAGTGTATAATTGCTGTGTATTGTAAAAAAAAATGTAATCGTAAATATAAAAGGAAGTATTAAAAAAATATGAACTGATGTATTCTATTAATTAAGTTTTCATAAAAACAATTGTTTTTTTTTTTAGTGAAACATTGATTTACGGTTGCTGCATTTATTTATTTTTTTTCTTGGTATAATTTTTTTGGCTTAGAGAGTTTTGTTATTTTGATCATTATTTCTTCACTTAAAAATTGACTAGCTTTGCCAAACAGTGTTTTCGCACGAAACCAGCATCTCTTTTTCTTCATGCAAAACTCAATTCGGCTTTTTTTCCATCATGGAAACTCTCCATTTTAACTGCGAATATAAATTCCCTTCTGCCATAAACCTAATGAAGAGAGTTCAATAAAAAAATGGCTTCCCGACATTAGGCCTAACTATGGGCGGGAATTTTATGGGCATACAGCACTGTTGGGACATTAAATTTCTATTTTATATGGGCGCAGATATTTCTTGTGCCCTTTTTAAAGCGACATTTATTGTGGTTTCCCTAACACATTGCGGTGGTGTTGTTTTTTTCAAGTAAATACAGTCATGTACAGCAAGTAGTTAAAATCTTTAGATGTATATACATATTTTTTTGTTCTCTTTAGTTGACTGCATTCTCACATGGCCAAAAAAAACCCCCCAAAGTTATCATTGTTATTGGTTTTTATGAGTGCAAGCGAAAGTAAAGTTGAGAAGGAACAAGCATTTTGGATTCGTCGTTTGTTTTATTGAGTGAGCGAATGACCCAATTCTAAGATTTCTTGTCCTTTAATTGGGGGAATAAATGGTTGGTGTTTAATATCCGTTGCTGGCTAATTTTTAGAGAGTGATTTATTCACTGGGTGGTTTTTATCGGGTAATGTTAATTTGGTGTTTGTGGTCGAAACGTAATTACAGATGCTTTCTGGTTGAGTTATAAAAATCTTGTTTTATGTTAATCAAGATATGCGTGAAGTGTTTAGTGCTCTGTGTGCTCACGTACAGTTTATATTAGGGACATTACTTCAAATTTTACTGTAATTACGATATAAAAATAAAGAAATATGAAATTTGCATTCAATGTAGCAATCAAAAAGAAAGCATCAATTTTTTCATTTATAATTATGTATTAAAAGATCTCATACCCATGGATATAAGGAGAAAAAGAACATAATTATGTTCCAAATATACTATACTAGTATGCATTGGAACAACCTGTTACCTCCAATCTCTATAGAACATTTTATAGGCCTCAATGTTTTCCAATTACCATTATTCCATGAAGAGCGAGTTGTACTTTCTGTTGCTCCAAATAGGCCTAATGAGTTGGAACAATATGTTTTTTATAGAACATCATAAGGTCTGAATTGTTTCCGATTATCATTTCTCCAAATATACTATATGAATTAGAACAAACATTCTGTGACACTCGGTTCTTTATGAACGTTTTGTGTTCACCATGTTTTTCAATTACTATTGTTCCATGAAGAGCAAATACTTATTTATTAATAATTCTTAGTTTAATACTTTCTTTCAATTATATTGTCGTTTTTAACAGGTAATGTTAACTTGGTGTTTGTAGTCGAAACGTGATTACAGTGCTATGTGTTGTTGCTTTCTGGTTGAGTTATAGAAATGTAAAATCTAATCTGTTTTTATAAAGAACAAGCTGTTTTTTCTATTGTTTCAAATACACTGCACTAATTGAAACAAAGGAATATTTAAGGAATCTTCTATGACAACAAGGTTTTTTCCAATTACAATTAATTCATAATGTGCAAGCTGTTGCTTCTAATGCTTAAGATAAATTATATGAATTGGAACAATCTGTTCTTAAAAAAACACATAGCCACAATCTTTATCCACTTGACATCATTCTATAAGGATCAAACTGTTATATATATTTATATATATGTGTGTGTGTGTGTGTGTGTGTGTGTGTGTATGTACGTATAAATATATATTTATACATATATATATCTATCTATATATATATATATATATATATATATATACGTATATATATAGACATATACACATGCATATATACATACATATCTATAAACATGCATACATACACACAGTTTATTTGTTTCTATGCTTTAAAATCTACTAGAGATTAAATTAACTTTATATATTTAAAAATATTTTTTATCAAAATGTTTGCTCGCTGAATAAATAAATAATTTATCATTTTAATAACGGCATCAAAATCGGATTTTGAAATTTATATTTCCCCTCTAAATAATTATGTGCTGTTTAGAAAACCTTGCTAATTGTATTATTTCTGTCCCTCTTTTTACGGTCATGCAATATAGATCGTCTCTATAATCAAATACTTTTGATATTTATTGAACAATACATCATTCCAGAAACTCGAGGGCTAAGAAAAATAGCACATAAATTATAATTTATGCAAATAGCAGCAGGGAATATTTTGAAAGGGTAATGTTATTTACGACGACAGGCCAAAGTTATTGTTGCGTACTCGAAAATATACCCCTTTCAATTTCTCAAAATGCGTGTGTTTCTCCTAGTTAAACTTTAATGAAGGGGAAATTAATCACAAATATAAATATCCAACAAACATACGACCTCTTTCCCTCAAAGAAACTAAGGATAAACTCACTTTAATTAAAATTACAAATAGCTTTTCACATCGCAGTTGAATTTGTGATGAAATAAAATACATCAAGAATGATGGCTTATCGCCACCATCATCGCTGCTGCAACAATTCATCGGTGTTGCCAACTTCGGAGAGTGGAATTATCCCCGATAACAATAGAACCATCCTTTTAAATCATATATGCCGTTTAGCCTTCCCGAGAACTATTTAACAGTAACCGCCAGCCGTACATTATCGAAAAGCCTTCAAAATTAAAATTCACCGTGGCAGTATCCGAATATACTCGCTGGACCGGATACGAAGCTAATCATCAGAAATTGAAATTTATTTCATTTCCTTCTCAACCCCCATCCCCTTCCACCCCTCGCCGCCATTTGTAATCCTTTTAACAGAATTTAATGGAAGCCGAGCGATATATTTAATAAATCTACGCTTCCACCAGAACCGGAGGAAACAAGTCGCATTACTACAGCAGCAGCCATCTTGCTTCAAGGACAGTTAGGCTTAGCTTTCAATTTCAATTTCGCGTTAATAATGGACAACAATGGAGACCGGTGACGAGATTTATAAATGAAGGCTCACAAGCTCATGGAGTGCTTTAATTCGCAGATTAGAGCCAAGTTCGGGAGGTTAGATCGGCTTATTCGGCATCATCTGCATGTCCCCCATTGTTTGGAGCTCTGCAAAACCTTGTCACTCTGCGTGATACTCTGAATGGAGTGGAGCAGCAGCATCTAGTTATGGGTGTGAGCGTACAATGAATACCTGACGAACGGGCAAGAGAATAAGATTTCGAATTGGCCAGGGGGCAGGGCGGGGAGAGGTTGAAGCGGTTGCAGTGAAGGGATCAAGTGAACCACACAGTTAGATCCTTCTGCTGGAAGCTACACGCGTTTCTCTTAATATCGACACATTGTGTGCAGGGTGGTGTGGAATTTCGAGGGAGGATTTGCCTACGTAAGTGGTATGGAAGGGAGTGCCTTGTAAAAGCTGGTGGAGATTTGCATTCAAACCTTTGCTCCTCCCCTCTAGTCAAGTAGTGGTAATTTGTTAGCAAGGGAATTTGACAAGAGACACTGCGAGGTTCGAACATAACATTATGGATTGACTGCCTTTAAGGACGATGTAAGATTTGGACATCATGATAGTGGTGAGGAATTTCTTAAATAAAAGTTATCCTTATAAATATTCATTTTTCATAGGTTTGAAAGGCAATAATAGCAATTTCAGATTTTAATTTAATGAAATAATGCAACGTAACAGATTCCATCATAACATTTTAATTGGCTGCCTTTAAGATGTGGATAATGTGATATTACTGAGGATTCTCTTCAAATAATTCAATCTAATCTAATAATTGAAATTTCCCAATTCAATCGTAACGTTTATATTGATTTGGAGACGATTGGATTGATTAAAGATGATATAAGGTCTGGATAATATCATATTAGTGTGGATTCTCTTAAATAAAATAATTATAATTATTCCTTTTCATATGTTAATTAGGTAATAACGGCGTATCAATGCATATACTCATCTAATGGGCCATAACTAATCTACCTTATTGCTGCATCATCGGAATAATCTATTTCTCCATCAGCGTCAACTTCACGTTATGAATGAACTTTTCTTCACAGATTTCAATCATCATATATTCAAGAACTTTATTATTATATTGATATTTTAATTTTGATTCTCTTTTGATTTTTGTATTGAAAAATTATATATATATATATATCATAGGTGGCGTGTTACAATACATCTAAATTGCATACATCCTGTAACATGGTGTATTTCATCACTAATCCTTTCTTTAGAAAAAGATTTTACCATCTATAGGTTTAGAATAGACAAAAAATCCTCAGAATAGAAACGGAATTATTATACTAGGTATCACTAGGGATTTAAACCATGTTACTCAAATCCCAGTCTCTAGTCCACGACGACAACTCAACCCATAAAATAGAAAATGTGATGTTATGTGATTTGATTTTGTTACTATAAATCCATAAATATCAGGTGTAGCAAATACTGTGTAACTTTGTTATGCAAACTTATTGTGTTTTTAATTCAATCCTTTACCCAGTCTCTTGTAAAAGATTATATATATATATATATATATACATATATATAAATCTTCGAACAGTACAAATCGTAGCATAGTGTGATTCCTCACTATTCCCTTCTTTAGAAAAAGCAAAGATTTTACGGCTTATAGGATTAGAATAGACACGAAACCCTCTGAATAGATAATGGAATTATTAAACTAGATATCACTTAGCGAGATTCAAACCAAGTCTCTCAAATCCCAACCTGTTGTCCACCGCGAAACCTCAACCCATGTGTGATTTTATGTGTATTTATGTGATTTGATTTTGTTACAATAAACCCATAAATATAAGGTGTAGCAAATATTGTGTGACTTTGTTATTCAAAGTGATCGTATTGTTCAATTCTATGCCATTTTTTTTATTTTTGTGTTCAAATATCTCTCTCTCTCTCTGTATATATATATATATATATATATATATATATATATATATATTTATATATATATATATAAATATATATCCCCAATATACATCATGGGTGGCTTGCTACAATACACCTAAATTATAAACAAACAGTGCTAATGGTAACGGTGTGTTTCGTTACAATTCCCATCTGTCGAAAAAGCAAAGACTTTACGACTTATAGGTTTATGATTTCCAACCACAGAATAAACATGAAATTATTATATTCGGCATCCCTCAGCGGGTTTCAAACCAAGTTCTCTCAGACCGTCGTCCACCGTGCCATCGTGGCCTATAAAATAGAAAATTTAAATTTAAAATTAAATTTTAATTATTAAATTGAATTCGTATGTATGATTTAATTGTTGGACTTATATATGTACGTAGATTTAATTGTATTGCTGAAATTTACTAGAGATTTATCGAATATCAAATTATATATTTTTATTATAATAATAAATAGTAAAATTGTATTGTTTGCTGAACTATTCAATCGAACTGAATACTGTTATATAATTGGTATACAAGATACAATACCTTCCAAACTGATTGTTCCTCAACTGCCAATTTTACTTTCTAATTTACGACACATTATTCTCGTACATATATCTCGTAGCTGCTGGAATCGTTTAGTTTACGCCTTGTTGGACGATTTCTAGTACCGAATTTACATGCGCCCGAAAGGGATGACACACATATTGATCGATAATTCGTCAGCTGCTACCGGCAGTTTGACTGGACTAGAGAAATTTAAATAATTGTCCTACCACTTTATTATGCGTATCTCTCTTCTGGAAGTAAACCACATTCGGTGAGAAATCACTGCAACTAGGGGCTTTAAAGCTCTGGCCAACTGATTTAAATTCAACGCCATCGTCTAATCAGAACCATTGAGTTTAACTTCATTAGGTTGCAAGCAAACAAGTTCGGCGACATATCCAAATGCAAAGAATCAATCACTTTGGTGTGTGTGGATGTGAATCTCTGGCATTGCTTTGCTGTTGTGTTGTGCGTTAAGTTCAGGGCTTGGGGGAGCACAGAATGCGTGCCTTCGTAATTAAAATGCGGAATTCGCATTCGTCCATCGAGAGCACGTGACCTCATTAGATGCCTTCGCGCGCGAACGGTAAACTTCTGCCGGATATTTAGTTTGTGTTCTATTAAGTTCCAAAGATTCAGTGGATGATACATTGTACTCGACCTAAATATGTATAACGGTCTATATTAATGGGTATTTGGGTGGGCCATTAATTCATCATAATATAGCGCTGCCGAGTAGTACCCTAGTCACTCAGCAAATATGCTACTTCATCAAGTACGGAAGGGAATGAGAGGTCTACAAACTGGTCTCATAGTGACGTGTTTGATCATACTTAATGTTTTGACAAACTACTTGATGAATTATTACAAATTATGTGACATTGTTGTATATATAATCCTATATTTTAAGGTGGTTTAAGGCAATCGAGAAAATGCGAAAGTTATTTATAATTCTGATTTAATTTTACTGGTTATTAAATCATAACATGGTAATTAGTAATTGTAACCTAAAATATTTATTCATAACATATTTAGTCATAATTTTTAATTCGAAAAATTTAATAAGATTAGAAATATCAACTCACCAACTTATTGATTACTCTATTGTGTGACAATACTTTTGATGTGTTTTTGATGTTTTTTGATAAGGATCGGAATCTTTAGGAGCGTAGAACTTTTAGGAGCGTTTTCAAAAGTAATTGACATTTCTCTATCATATATAGTGAAATAAATGAATTCAGTCAACTAATATGACGCACTCATTCATTGAATCTACTAGTTTTACAGTACAATGTGTCGAATGCGGTCTGCGACCCGGTGACCAATTGGTTAGCTCGTTAACCTTCGGTACCACGACTTTTAGGTTCGAATCCTGGCGGTGGCATGGATGTTTGTTAGTGGTTCGGTATCCACGTTAAGCAGTATGTCCCAGTCTGATTAGTCTAAAGTGTGCTACAAATGACAGTAGAGTGAAACGGAGGTAACGTGTTCTTTAATGAAAAAAAAATTGTCCAATTTTATGATAACTGCGTGCAAAAGAAAAAATGCAATACAAATATTTTTGCGTGAAATAAAACAAACAAATTGTAATCTTTTTTTCATGGTATCAGAAATGATCTTTATATTAATGCAAATTAACAAATTATTGACTTTTGTTAATGTGTCAGCCATTTGGAATTCCTCCCGCATTTTCTTAAATCTAAGAATGTTCATATTTTCAATAAGAGACGTTCCAATTTTCTTTAAGAAAGAAATGGCGTTTTGTACCACCGAATTCAAATTCTAATCCAGGCGGTGGCATGAACGTTTGTTAGTGGTTCGGATTACGTCAGTGGTCCAGAAGTTAAACGGTTAGACCCAGTCTAACTATCCTAGAGTGTGGAAAAAATGACCGTAGACCGAGAAAAAGAATAAATCAAGAAAGAGTATGTATTGCTTTTAATCGTGAGGGTTTCATCGAATGTTTTTTAATTATTGTTTCCATCCATTATAAAATGAATTTGTAAAATTTTGATTTAATTTTAATAAACTATAATTATTAAAAAAGATTATGTACAAAATGAGCAAATTGTCATGCCTAAGTATTTCATTGTACATACAAATGTACATTTATTTAAGAATAAAAAATAAATATATTTATTAATTTATAGTGTAACTATGATTTCGTAGTGGAAGTTTTGATTGCCAAACGCTGATGAATAAATTCACTTAATTGAATAATTGTTCTCGTTAGATCACCGAAGTCAAGAATCATTGGGCGCGGTCAGTACTAGGGAGGGTGACCACCTGGGAACACCGCGTGCCGTTGGCAAATTTGGGACCTGAATGGCCGAGTGTCTAGCGCTCTGGCGCTCGGTGCCACAGGTTTTGGGTTCGAATCCCGGCGGTGCCATGGATGTTTGTAGTGGTTCTGAATCCACTTTAAGCCGTAGGTCCCGGTCTCCTATGACTGTAAGAGCGCCATGGAGCAAAAGTCAGGCTTCTAACTACGGGTGCTCCATCACAACAGAAGCTGCTTCCTTCCCCTTCAATCATGAGTACGTATGGGCTCGTGGGCTTGGCCAGCCAAGTGGGATAAGAAACAACAACAACATAAATTCAGAAAGGAAACAAAGAAGTTTATGAAAAGTCATAAAAGTTTTAAATATCTAGCACCCCATGTTGAACAAATATTTGCAACTTCTACAGTAAATCATTTCATAACCATTAAGCTAATTCGAAACAGCATTTCTTGCAAAACTCGAGTGTTTGTTCCACATGTATTAGTCCCAGGAATGTAAGCAGTAATAATTTTCTAATAACCAACACGAAAAAAAAAAAAATAAATAAAAGTTGAATCAGCAAAGTTTAGAGAAACCATTTCTGAAGTTGCCATGCCACTTTGAGCGTTTGTTGTAATTAGGAACAGATAACGAGAACCAGTGCAATCATCAAACGCTTCCATCGAAAACCCAATTATTTCGTCGCAACCAATGAATGCAACCTTCTGTTATTATTATTCTTCCACGAAACCCTCCAGCAGCTCTGAAGAACAAAGGATTTTTCCGCCCAAAATCCACGGCTACAGAACTTTTAAGAATTCCTCCAGTAATTAAATTTGCGTCGGAACCAAATTGCTAAGTAATGATTTTAAGTGTTTACAAGTAACGTTTCGTTTCGAATATTGCGCTACCTTTTGCATAAAGGCACTATGGTATGCAATAAAATGAAATATAAATCTTTTCAGCGAATATTCTTAACGAAGACCATTTGTTTTCGAATTATTGCGCCATTTATTTTTTCTACCTTATCTGTTACATCTTTTCACTAATGAGATTCTACGATGCTCAAAGATTAAGAAATATTATTTCTTCACCTCAGAGAAAATGTTTGGTTCGTTCAAAATGAAAATGATATCAAAAATTGTGCGCTTTGTTTCAATTTTTCTTTTGATTTCCAACAATTAGATTTGTTTTCTTCCATTAAAAGAAGTCTCATATATTTACAAAGCGAGTACCAAATGAACGGTATTCATTGCACTAATGATGTGGTTTTGTTATCATTAATATTTATTTGCTGTTATATTGAAGAACATCTCGTAATTGAATTCGTCCTATAAAACAAGCAAAATAAGCAAACAAATAAAAAAAACTAATAACTGCTTTAGTAAAAATAGAAAGATATTACTTCTTCTGAATCAAGAAGTACGTATAATTTGCACCTATTATCAACAAAATTACAAATGCCTCCAGAAATAAGAAATATCGAAATTATTCCTTAATACGAGTTAATTGTCATTGCTTCCAGATATATGCATTAGTTGTTATATCGATATAAATTAATTGTAATTAGAATCAGAACCCTTTTTTTAAACCGTTTGAACTATCGCTCATCATAAATTAATTATTTTTAAATATATAATAAAACCAAAACTTGTTCTCATTTCGCGGGGAATTATCTATATTAAAAAACGATGAGCAAATTACCTAAATTAATGGTGTTTTCGAATGTTTCTTTCACGTTTAATTAATAATTAGTGAAGTAAACATAAAGTGTTCGTAACGTAAATGTAATTGCATAAATGTTCAGTAATTATTTCGCTTGAAAATGAATTAAAAAACGAGCTTCTATAAATTGGTTTGACATTGTATTTTTCAAACAAACTCAGTGCATGAATATTAATAAAATAATTAACTCAAGAATGATTACAACATTAATAATTGGAACACTCTGTAGAGAATAGTTCAAGAGAATTTTTTAATGGTATAAAATTCTTTACTTTAGAAACCTCTAAAGGACGTATAAATTTAATAATTAAGACTTATAATTGAGACTTAATTTCAATAGCCTGATATTATGTTGTTCTAATGCAGCTGGTAATACAGAGACAGTTAATCTTCATGTCGTAAGCAAGGGCTGCACCGTTGTTACTCATTTAGCACTACCCAGGGGATACGTGTAGCCTGAAGATATGCTACGGACCCGAGTAACACTACCCATACAACGGTCTACGATCCTATTAAGACAGGGACTTACAGTTTAAAGTGGATTCCGAACCACTACAAACATCCATGGCCATAATGGACCATAAAGTGTTCGAGTCCAAAACCCACTGGTACCGAGACTAACTACTCGGCCATCAGGCCCCACTGCCTCACGTTATATTTTGTATTATAATTGAGTGAATGATAGCTGTTAGAATACTTCTTCTACATTGACGCAGAAGCCCCATAGTGGGCCAAGACCGTCTGTCTACTAGCAGATTTCGAGACAGGATAAGTTTTCTTTTTAAGGAGTCAGGGCCTCCTATGACTGTAGAGCGTTACATTACCTCTGACAGCATTATCTCTTAAAAACCAAAACATCTCATGTTTTCTGAATCCGCCAATAGATAGACAGCCTTGGGCCATTGTAGGTTTTTTGCGTCATAGAAGAAGAACAATTTATAATTCTGGCAATTAAGAAATTGCAATTTAGTGTTTTGCTTAACAAAAGTTTTATGAACAAAACTTTTTGCTCAGATATGGAATAAAAAAAATTTATGGATACAATAACTATAACAAGCATTTATTAACAATCCTATGAAAATAACCACATAGGTTTCAAAAGGCAAAGCAAAGTCTATAAAACGAGGTTTAATATATGTTAGTTATATCTTTTAACAATATACATGTTAATGTACTTAATTTTCCGACTTAGACAACTTTGATATATTGTTGGTGCGTATTGTAAAGAAAAATTCTATTCATAGCAAGCCTTTATTTATATTCCGATGTAAAACCATGCATATTTCAAAATATAACGCGAAGTCTGTAAAAGGAGGTTTAGTATATGTTAATTATATCTTTGAATAATATATATGATAATGTTCATAATTTTGAGATATGAACAACTCTGAGAGATTGTAGCTGTGTATTGAAAAAAAAATGTAATCGTAAATATAAAAACACGTATTAAAAAAAAAGATGAACTGATATATTGTATTAATTAAGTTTTCATAAAAATAATTGGATCTTTTTTTTTAGTGGAGCATTGATTTAAGATTGCTGCATTTATTTTTTTTTCTTGGTATAATTTTTTTGGCTTAGCGAGTTTTGTTATTTTGATCATTATTTCTTAACGAAAAAAAAAATGTCTAGCTTTGTCCCACAGCGTTGTCGCACGAAACCAGCTTTTTTTTTCTTAATGCAAAACTCCAATTCGGTTTTTTTTCTATCATGAACACTCTCCATTTTAAGCGCGAATATAAATTCCCTACTGCCATAAACCTAATGGAAAAGAGTTCAATAAAAAAATGGATTCCCCTACAATAGGCCTAACTATGGGCGGGAATTTTATGGGAATACAGCTCTGTTGGGACATTAAATTTCTATTTTATGTGGGTGCAGATATTTCTTGTGCCCTTTTTAAAGGCGACATTTATTGTGGTTTCCCTAACACATTGGGGTGGTGTTTTCATGTTTTTTTCAAGTAAATACTGTCATGTACAAAAAAAAGTAAAAATCTTTAGATGTATATACGTATTTTTTTTTTCTCTTTAGTGGACTGCATTCTTGCGTGGCATAAAAAAAAACCCCCAAAGTTATCATTGTTATTGGTTTTTATGAGTGTAAGCGAAACTAAAGATTTGTATGAACAAACATTTTAGATTCGTCGTTTGTTTTATTGAGTGAGCGAATGACCGAGTTCTGAGATTCCTAGTCCTTTACTTCGGGGAATAAATGTTTAATATCCGCTGCTGGTTAATTTTTGGAGTGATTTATTCGCTGGGTGGTTTTTATCAGGCAATTTTAATTTGGTGTTTGTGGCTAAAATGTAATTACAGCACGACATTTTGTCGCTTTCTGTTTTAGTTATAAAAATCTGGTTTTATGTTAATGAAGATATGCGTGAAGTGTTTAGTGCTCTGTACGCCAATGTACGGTTAATATTAGGGACATTACTTCAAAATTCTCCAGTAATTACGGTATAAAAATAAAGATATATGAAACTTGCATGTAGCAATCACAACGCAAGCATCAAATTTTTCAATTATAATTATGGTTTAAAAGGTCTCATACTTTCAAAATAGTTTCTATTTTTTCTGTCATGTATATGTATATATACGTATACATATATATACATGTATACATATATATATATATATATATATATGCATACACATGTACATATACATATCTATAGACATACATATACACATACATACCTATAAAAACATATACACACATATATATATACGGACATACATACGCATATATATAACTAGACATACATACACACAGTTTATTTGTTTCTATGGTTTAAAATCTACTGGAGATTAAATTAAATTTATATATATTTAAAAATATATTTTATCAAAATTTTTGTTGGCTGAATAAATAAATAACTTATCACTCTAATAACGGCATCAAAATCGGATTTTAACATTTATATTTCCCCTCTAAATAATTATGTGTTGTTTAAAAAACTTTGCTAATTGTATTATTTCTGTCACTCTTTTTACGGTCATACAATATACATCGACTCTATAATCAAATACTTTTGATATTTACTGAACAATACATCATTCCAGAAACACGGCGGCTAAAGAAAAATAGCACATGAATTATAATTTATGCAAACAGCTGCAAGGAATATTTTGAAAGGGTAATGTTATTTACGACGACAGACCCAAGTTATTGTTGCTTACTCCAAAATATGCCCGTTTCCATTTCTCAAAGCCGTTGTGTTTCCCGAGTTAAACTTTAATGAAGGGCAAATTAATTACAAATATAAATATCAACAAATATACGACCTCTTTCCCTCAACGAAACTAAGGAGGAACTCACTTTAATTAAAATTAAAAATTGCTTTTCACATCGCAGTTGCATTTTCGATGAAATAAAATACGCCAAGAATGATGCCTTATCGCCACCATCATCGCTGCTGGTACCCATTCATCGCTGTTGCCAACAACGGAGCAAATTATCCCCGATAACAATAGAAGCATTCTTTTAAAATATATATGCACTCTAGCCTTCCCGCAAAACTATTTAATCGTAACCGCCAGCCGTACATTATCGAAAATCCTTCAAAATTAAAATTCAGTGCTGTAGTATCCGGAGATACTCGCTGGACCGATGCGAAGATAAAAATCAGAAATTGAAATTTATTTCATTTCTTTCTTTCTTTTTATTTCATTTATTTCATTTCCTTTTATAATTTTTTCTGTTATTTTAAATAGGCTCACGAGCTCATAGTGATTTCGCAGGAGCCAAGTTTGATCGGCTTATTCGGCATCATCTGCGTGTCCCCCATTGTTTGGAGCTCTTTTAGTGATACTCTATATGTATACAGCGTACAATGAATACCTTGAATATGGTGGGGAGGAGGAAGCAGTTGTTATCTGATTGGAATCTGCGCGCGTTTGTCTTACTATGAATTAGGTATGGTCAAAAATTAGTGCCTTAAAATGCATATTATAATATTATTAGGTGAATTTTGTACTGTCTTTAAGGAAACTAGAATTTGGATAATATTAGTTTTCAATAAAAGATAATATAAATATTCATTTTTCATATATTCGAAAGGAAATAATATAATTTTTTGTATTGAATGCAGATTCGATCATGACATTTGAATTAACAAAGGACACACACACACTTAAATAACGTTTAATGATGTTTTATAAACACTAATTAATATTAGAAAACACAAAGCATTGCACACATACATTTTTTATAATTTTTCTGTTATTTTATAGTTATGCCAATAATTATATTGTTATTTGATACATAGTCCATTTGTGGCTTACAAGTACATGCAAACTGGGTCACTATTCTCTCTTTATTTTTTATTGAATACACACACACACACAAATCAAGCACACACAAAGATTTTATGGCATGTGTGTCACTATTCTCCTCAAGCAAAGATTTTAGGAGATTCCCAAACTTAGAATATACGAGGAATTATTATACTCGACATCACTCAGCGGGTTTCAAACCAAGTTCTCTCAAATCCCAGCATGTTATCCAACACGCCATCACTACCGATAAAATAGAAAATTTAAATTTATTTAATTGAATTCGTATGTATGAAAAATATTTAATTCTCTTATTCAAATTTACTAGTGATTTATGGAATATCAAAATGTATATTAATATTAAAATAATAACAAGTAAAAATTTATTGTGTGCTCAACTATTCGATCAAACTAATGCTAGTACATAATCGGTATATACGATGCAATACCTTCAAAACTGATTGTTCCTAAACTGCCAATTTTACTTCCTAATTTAAGACACATTATTCTCGTATATATCTCGCAGCTTCTGGATCGTTTAGTTTTCGCCTTGTTTCGACGATTTCGAGTACCGAATTTGCATGCGCCCGAAAGGGATGACACACATATTGATCGATAATTCGTCAGCTGCTACCGGCAGTTCGACTGGACTAGAGTAATTTAAATAATTGTCCTACCACTTTTATACGTGTATCTCTCTTCTGGAAGTAAATCACAATTGGTGAGAAATCACTACAACTAGGGGCTTTAAATCTCTGGCCAACTGATTTAAATTCAACGCCATCGTCTAATCATAACCCTTCAGTTTAGCTTCATTAGGTTGCAAGTAAACAAGTTTGGCGACATGTCCGAATGGAGCCATGCATCAAGCCATGCGAAGAATCAATCACTGTGGTGTGTGTGAATCTCTGGCGTTGCTTTGCTGTTGTGTGTTGCGTTAAGTTCAGGGCTTAGGGGGAGCACAGAATACGTGCGTTCGTAATTTAAATGCGGAATTCGCATTCGTCCATCGAGTGCACGTGACCTCACTAGATGCCTTCGACCGCGAACGGTAAACTGCTGTATTGTGCCAAGATATTTAGTTTGTGTTTCATTAAGTTCCAAACATTCAGTGGATGATAGATCGTACTCGCCTAAATATGTATAACAGTTCTATATTAATGGGTATTTGGGTGTACCATTAATTCATCATAATATAGCGTTGCCGTGTGGTACTCTAGCCACTCAGCAAATATCCTATTTCACCAATTACGGAAGGCAATGAGAGGTCCTCAAACTGGTCTCATAGTGACGTGTTTGTTCATACTTAATGTTTTGACAAACTACCTGATGAATTATTACAAATTATGTGACGAGGTTGTGTATGTATAATCCTGTATTTCAAAGTGGGTGATAGAGAAAATGCAAAAGTTATTTAGCTTTATTATTTAGTTATTTAACTTTACAGGCTATTAAATGATTAATTTTAACTTAAAATATTTCTTCATAACTTATTTATATTATAATTTTCATTCTAAAGGTTTATATAGGAGTTAGAACATGAACTCACTAGCTTGTTGATAACTTTATTACTAGAAATTACATTTGATGTGCCATCTCTGTTGTTTTTATATAACAATCGGAGCAGGATTTCTAGGAGCCCTTTAAGATGGAATTGAATTTTTCCTATGAGTCATACTATTGTGCCCAAGAAGTAAAACCAAAGATAAATTTCCAGGCCATATGCAATTTCAATTTTTATTTTTTATTTCTTAGGTTGTTGGTACTGTCCTTGACATCTGTGTGAAAATTCAACACTGACCTCTTCGCCAATAATTAAACGTATATCTTTACACAACCACCGTCTTCACCTGATTTAGCACCATCCAACTTCTGACTATTCCCTATACTCTCTCCGGGTACACCGTTTTGAGTCGATTGAAGAGATTCAAAGTGAATCGGCGCGCGCTTTGAAGGCCAGCCCAATGAATTTAAAGCCTGCATTGAGGATTGGAAAAAAAGTTGTCATAAGTGCATTGTGTCCGGAGGGGATTTCTTTGAAGGCGATGAAATAAATTTGGAAGAATAAATAAAGAGTTTTTGAAAAAAATAAAAATTGGTGTTACTTTTTTTGGCATAGTGTAGCATAGTGAAATATATTGAATCAACCAACTGATATGAGACACTTAATCATCGAATCTATTAGTTTTAGAAAACAGTATATTTATTGTCATCTGCGGCCTCATAGCCAATTGACTAGCGCTATGAAAATTTTTGTATTACGGGCCTCAGGTTCAAATCCTGGCTGTGACATGGATATTTGTTAGTGGTTCAGAATCCATGTTAAACAATAGGTCCCGTGGTAATTAGACTAAAATGCGTTTAAAAGGACAGTAGAGCGAAATGTATGAATGTTAATATTTACAACCATTAAGTTCTAAATTTTTCCAAAAAGGAATATTTATCGTTTTTAATAGTACGGGATTTATAGATTTTTTTTTAATTATCGTTTTCATCCATTATAAATTTGTATAAAATATTGATTTAATTTTAGTAATCTATATTAATTAAAAACATTGCATATTCAACGAAACATTTGTTAGGCCTTAATATTTCTTTGCATATGCGAGTAAAATAAGTATAGGAGTAAATAAGTAATTCTACAAATAAAATATAAATATATTTATTCATTTATAGTGTAATTATGATTTCGTAGTGAAAGTTTGGATTGCCAAACGCTGATGAATAAATTCAGAGAAGAAATATTGACTTTTATGAAAAGTCATAAAAGTTTTAAAAATCAAGCACGAAGGTGAACAAATATTTGCATATTCTTTAATGAATCATTTCATAACAATTACGCTAATTCGAAATAGCTTTTCTTACAAACCTCAAGTGTTTGTTCCACTTGTATTAGTCACAGAACTGTTAGCAATAATTATTTTCTAATAACCTACAAGAAAAAAAAAAAAAAAAAGTTGAATCAGCAAAGTTTAGAGAAACCATTTCTGAAGTTGCCATGCCACTTAACGCGTCTGTTGTAATTAGGAACAGATAACGAGAAACCAGTGCAATCAGCAAACGCTTCCATCGAAAACCCAATTTTTTCGACGCGACCAATGAATGCAACCTTCTATCATTCTTCTTCTTCCACGAAACCATCCAGCAGCTCTGAAGAACAAAGGATTTTTCCCGCCCAAAATCCTCGGCAACAGAACTTTTAAGAATTCCTCCAGTAATTAAATTTGCGTCGGTACCAAATTGCTAAGTAATGATTTTAAGTGTTTACAAATAACGTTTCATTTCGAATATTGCCGCACCTTTTGCATAAAGCCACCACGTTATGCAATAAAATGAAATATTTTTCATCGAATATTCTTAACGAAGACCATTAGTTTTCGAATTATTGCGTCATTTTTTTTTCTACCTTACCTGTTTCATCTTTTCGCTAATGAGATTCTACGATGCCCAATGATTAAGAAATATTATTTCTTCTTCCCCTCAGAGAAAATATTTGGTTCGTTTAAAATGAAAATGATATCAAAAATTATTGCTTTTGTTTCAATTTTTCTTTTGATTCCTAACAATTAGCTTTGATTTCGCCCATTTAAAAGAAGTCCTATATATTTACAAAGCGAGTACCAAATTAACGGTATTGATTGTACTAATGATGTGGTTTAGTTATCATTAATATTTATTTGCTGTTATACTGAAGAACATCTCGTAATTAGAGTCACGCAATAAAATAAACAAAATAAACAAACAAACAAAAAAAAAAAACTAATTTATGCTTTGGTAAAAATAGAAAGATATTACTTCTTCTGAAACAAGAACTCTGTATAACTGGCACCTATTATTAACAAAATTACAAACGCCTCCAGAAATAAGAAATATCGAAATTATTCCCTAATACGACTTAATTGTCATTGCTTCCGGATAAATGCATTAGTTGTTATATCGATATAAATTAATTGTAATTACAATCAGACCCCTTTTTTTAACTCTTTGAACTATCGCTCGTCATTAATTAATTATTTTTAAATATGTAATAAAACCAAAATTTGTTCTCATTTCATGGAAATTGTCAACATTAAAAAACAATGGGCAAAATTAATGGGGAAATTACCTAAATTAATGTTGTTTTCGAATATATATATATATTTAATAATTAATGAAGTAGCATTGCAGCAATTATTTCGCTAGAAAATAAATTTAAAATCGTGCTCTTATAAATTGGATTGACAGTGTATCTTTCAAATAAACTGCGTGTAAGAATATTAAAAAATAATTAACGCAATTATTACTACACCATTAATAATTGGAACACTCTGTAGAGATTAGTTCAAGAGAATTCTTTAATGGCATAAAATTCTGTACTTTAGAAATCTTTGAAGGATTTATAAATTTAAAAGTAAAACTTAAAATTTAGACTTAATTTCAATAGCCTTTCATTGTATTAGGTTGGGGGAAAAGAAGTCCATTATTTTTACTTAAACTACAAGACTTTATTTAAGATGTTTCTTAAATAAACCTGTTGGTGACGAATGGCTTTTTAACATACTCTATTGGTAAGATTTTTTATCTTACTTTAATTAGTCTTCGGTGTGATATCATAATGTGAAATAGTTCTCTTTAAGTACTATCAATATGTAAAATAGTGTTTAAATATTGTCAATATGTAAAATATTCCTGTATAAGTATTATCAATATGTAAAATAGTTTGGTTTAAGTATTTTTAATATGTTAAGCTAGTTAAGTTTTTCAAGTTAAGATATAATCAGTATGTTAATAGCTCTGTTCTGTTAATAAATGGTAGTTTGTAGTTAAGATAATAAAGATTTTTAGTTTGCAATTCTATGGCATGATGATCGAGATACTTGTAATCTGGCTCTCGGTGAGACAGATTTCGGTTAGAATCCTTGCGGAGCCATGGATACTTGTAGTGGCATCCGTCTAAACCAAAGGTCCGGGTCTCCTATGACTGATAATATCACCGCGTAGGCATTTGGACATTGATCAGAGCGTAGAACTGATAATATTACCTCTTAAAAACAAAAACGTCTCATGTTTTCGGAATCTGCCAATAGGTAAACAATCTAGGGACAGCGTGCGGAGATTTCGCCATTAAAGAAGAAGAATTTAAAATTCTGGCAATTAAGAAATTGAAGTTTATAGTTCTGTTTAACAAAATTTTCATGAAAATTTTTTTTTGTTGAGATGTGGCCTTTAAAATATTCTTTTAATTGATTCAATAGCTAAAACAAGCATTTATTTACAGTCCTATGAAAATAACCAAATAAGTTTAAAAAGATCAAGCAAGGTTTGTGGAAGGAAGTTTAGTATTGAATGTTAGTTATATCCTTTAATAATATAGAAGTTATTATATATAATTTTGATATAGACATTTCTGATATTGTTGGTGTGTATTGTAAACGAAAATTTCTAATCATCACAAACATTTATTTACAATCCCATGAAAATAAACACATATTTAAAAACTTAAAGCAAAGTCTGTAAAAGGAGATTTAGTATATGTTAGTCACATCTTTTAATAATATATCAGTTTAATATACATAATTTTGATATAGACAACTCTGATAGATTGTTACTGTGTATAGGAATAAAAATGTAATCGTAAACATAAAAGGAAGTATTAAAAAAAAAGAGATGAACTGATGTATTCTATTAATTAAGTTTTCATAAAACAATTGGATCTTTTTTTTAGTGAACATTGATTTAAGGTTGCTGCATTTATTTATGGTTATTTTTTTTTTAGCATTATTTTTTTTGTTAGCGAGTTTTGTTATTTTAATCATTATTTCTTCACGTAAAAAAAACATTGATTTAGGGTTGCTGCATTTGTTTATTATTATTATTATTATTTTTTGGTATAATTTTTTTTGACTTAGTGAGTTTTGTTATTTTAAGCATTATTTCTTCACGTAAAAAAAAAAATGACTAGCTTTGTCAAACAGCGTTGTCGCACGAAACCAGGCTCTTTTTTTTCTTAAAGCAAAACTCCAATTTGGCTTTTTTTTCCATCATGGAAACTCTCCATTTTAAGTGCGAATATAAATTCCCTTCTGCCATAAACCTAATGAAAAGAGTTCAATAAAAAAATGGCTTCCCTGCATTAGGTCTAACTATGGGCGGGAATTTTATGGGCATACAGCTCTGTTGGGACATTAAATTTCTATTTTATGTGGGCGCAGATATTTCTTGTGTCCCTTTTTAAAGGCGACATTTATTGTGGTTTCCCTAACACATTGCGGTGGTTTTTTTTCAAGTAAATACAGTCATGTACAACAAGCAGTAAAAATCTTTAGATGTATATACATATTATTTTGTTCTCTTTAGTTGACTGCATTCTGGCATGCTCCCCCCCCAAAGTTATCATTGTTATTGGTTTTTATGAGTGCAAGCGAAAGTAAAATTTAGTAGAAACAAGCATTTTAGATTCGTCGTTTGTTTTATTGAGTGACCGAATGACCGAATTCGGAGATTTCTTGTCCTTTAATTCGGGGAATAAATGGTTGATGTTCAATATCCGTTACTGGTTAATTTTTAGAGTGATTTATTCCCTGGGTGGTTTTTATCGGGTAACGTTAATTTGGTGTTTGTGGCTGAAATGTAATTACAACACGACATTTTGTCGCTTTCTGTTTGAGTTATAAAAATCTGGTTTTATGTTAATCAAGATATGCGTGAAGTCTTTAGTGCTCTGCGTGCTCACATACAGCTAATATCAGCGCCATTACATAAAATTTTTAATATAATTTCGATATAAAGATAAGAAACATGAAATTTGTATTAAATGTAGCAATCAAAAAGAAAGCATCAATTTTTTAATTATAATTATGTATTAAAAGGTCTCATTGATACGGATATAAGGAGAAAAAGAACATATTTGTGTTCGAAATATACTATATTTGTATGCATTGGAATATTATGCTGTCTGTAGAACATTTTATGAGCCTCAATGCTTTCCAATTATCATTATTCCATGAAGAACGTGTTGTAGTTTCTGTTGTTCCAAATATGCCTAATGAATTGGAACAATATGTTTTTTATCGAACATCATAAGGCCTAAATTGTCATTTCATTTCTCCAAATATACTATATGTATTGGAACAAACTGTTCTTTATGAACATTCTGTGTCCACCATGTTTAAAAAATACCATTGTTCTATGAAAAGCAAATAGTTGTTTCTATGGTTTCAAAATTGTTTATATTTTTTTTGTCATGTACATATGTATTATACATACATATATATATATATATATTTATATATTTACGCCTATATATATATATATATATATAAATATATATACGTATATGTATACACATATACATATACATATCTATAGACATTACATATACACATACATAACTATAAACATACATACAGTTAGTTTATTTGTTTCTATGCTTTAAAATCTGCTGGAGATTAAATTAACTTTATATATTTAAAAATATATTTTATCAAAATATTTGCTCGCTGAATAAATAAATAACATATCACTGTAATAACGGTATCAAAATCGGATTTTGAATTTATATTTCCCCTCTAAATACTTATGTGCCGTTTGAAAAACTTTGCTGATTGTATTATTTGAGTCCCTATTTTTAAGGCCATACAATATATCGACATCATAATCAAATAATTTTGATATTTATTAAAAAATACATCATTCTAGAAACTCGAAGGCCAAGAAAAATAGAGCATAAATTATAATTTATGCAAATAGCTGCAGGGAATATTTTGAAAGGGTAATGTTATTTACGACGACAGGCCAAAGTTTTTGTTGCGTACTCGAAAATAGGCCCGCTTCCATTTCTCAAAACACGTGTATACAGTAGGATGAAGTTAAACATCTACTCAACCCTTATCACTGAACCCTTATGGTCCATTTTAGAGCGTTCAATATGAAATCGATGTCTTCCACCGTCTTCTCTCCCAGAACTTGCACAATATCTCTATGAAGAATGGTAAAATATTCCTCCAAACACTATTCACCACTTGTATGAATCGATTCCAAGCTGTATTACATGAAAAGGGCAGTTCTACACAATACTAATAAAGTATTCTTTATAAATCTATGGTGTTTCCATTATTTTTATAATATTCCTTATACACTGAAGTGACAAAGGTCATGGGATAGCAATATGCAAATTTTCAGATGGCAGTAGCATCGCGTAGAACAGGTATAAATGCGCAGAGCTTTCATTTCTGTTCAAGTTATTCATGTGAAGAGGTTTTGACGTGATGATGACCGCACGACGGGAATTAACAGACTTTGAAATTGGAATGGTAATTGGAGCTAGACGCATGGGTCATGCCATTTCGGAAATCGTTAGGGAATTCAACATTCCCAGATCCACTGTGTCAAGAGTGTGCCGAGAGTATGAAATTTCAGGCATAACATCCCACCATGGACAGCGCAGTGGTCGACTGCCTGCACTTAACGACCGAGACCGGCGACGTCTGCAAAGAGTCGTAAATTCTAACAGACAAGCAACACTGAGTCAAATAACCGCAGAAATTAATGTGGGACGTACAAGGGACTTGTCTGTTAGAACTGTGCGGTGAAATTTGGCTTTCTTGGGCTATTCCAGCAGAAGACCGACTCGAGTGCCTTTACTGACAGAACGACATCGCTTGCACCGACTCTCGTGGGCACGTGAGCATATCGGTTGGTCCCTAGATGAATGGAAAACCGTGGTCTGGTCCGATGAGTCACGATTTCAGTTGGTAAGAGCTGATGGTAGGGTTCGAGTGCGGCGCAGACCCCACGAAGCCATGGACCCAAACTGTCAGCAAGGCACTGTTCAAGCTGGTGATGGCTCCGTAATGGTGTGGGCTGTTTTTCATGGCATGAACTTGGTCCTCTGGTGCGACTGGACCGAACATTGACTGGAAATGCTTATGTTCAGCTACTTGGAGATCACTTGCAGCCATTCATGGACTTCATGTACCCAAACAACGATGGGATTTTTATGGATGACGATGCGCCATGTCACCGGGCCACAACTGTTCGCGATTGGTTTGAAGAACATTCTGGACAATTCCAACGAATGATCTGGCCACCTAGATCGCCCGACATGAATCCCATCGAGCATTTATGGGACATCATCAGAGGTCTGTTCGTGCCCAAAATTCTGCACCATCAACGCTTTCACAATTATGGACGTCTATAGAGACAGCGTGGCTCAATATTCCTGCAGAAGACTTCCAACGACTTGTTGAGTCCATGCCACGTCGAGTTGCTGCACTTCGCCGGGCGGAAGGAGGGCAGACACGATATTAAGAGGTGTCCCATGACTTTTGTCACTTCAGTGTATATATTTATATATACTTAAGCTGTAGTAATGCATTAACGACTTGATTTGTTGAATGCATCAGGCAAAGATCCTTGCAAGATTAAATTGACTTTATAAATTTAAAAATATAATTGATCACAAA
>BPLQ01012005.1:0-138522 GCA_021605075.1 Caerostris darwini
CGGTAGGTATAAAAGCTTTGGATCTTGTCGTTATGAATTATATTCTGTTTAGAGAATGCACAGTAGTGTAAATATAAATAACGACTGGCATGTTGAGTTTGACGAAAAATTTATTTTTTAAAATTAAATGTAGTAAATTTTTCACTTTTAATTTATTTTAAATACTTTCTGTAATATAAATTAAATTATGTACTTAAATAAATATTAAACATTAATATTAATTTTTAATAATGAATATTAAATAAATATTATTAATTATTTTATTTATAAACTATTATTAATTGATATACATTTTTTCATTTCATTTATATACCTTTCTATTTTTAACTAATGCTTGGATTTATTTTTACGTCTTTTGGGTGTTAAAACACTTATTTTAATGTAAAAAATTCTTATAAAAAATTTAATCAGAAAATATGATTTAATTTAAACAAGTATGAATATTTAAAAGTTTTATAACTTTTAAATGTTACTTTGTGACATTTTTTTAAAATTCAAGTTTTTCAATAGTATAATAAATTTATAATAAGGCTAGATTCATTGTCTATTTCAGGAATGACACTAGATACATTGTCTATCTCATGAATGAGATAGACAATGAAAGAGTAACATATTCCTTGTCTATATCATGAATGAGACTAGATTCATTGTCTATGCTAGAGATGGCCAGGATATGTCCGTTGAAATAATCTTTGTTGGTTGAAGGTGAAGGGCAAGAGGATATAAACAGCGTTTAGGTGTGCCCTTTCATAATTGCAGTTAGACAATACGAGTACGTCTAGCCTCTAATGTTACACCTTAGATAAATTTACATCTATGTCATTAATGAATAACTGTCCAAAGTTAACGGCATTCGAAAAGTTTTTTGAAAAGAATATTTCCCTGCTTAGAAAAAACAAGCCAATCTATTATAAATCTTTGAATCTCTTCAAGAGTAGAATGTTAATTTTGTGTGCAGTGCAACTGAATGTATTGGTTGAGGTAAGATTTTTTTTAGTGGAATTTCAACTTTAATAGATTGCGATCCTTCGCAATCTATTATTGAACGCTCCGTTAAACCCCGCCGTTCACACAAAAATAAACGCGTGCAAGTCAACTTTAAATGAACTGTGATGCAGTAATTCTGTTAAAAACTACATAGTTCGGCGTTCGTGACGACGCATTCTGAGCGATCACGGAAAACTCACCACCTTTTTTTTTTTTTTTCCTTTTACAACTGCTACTCCGTCTGACTTCCGGAAAAGGACCTCTCGGAAAATGGGAATAGCCGTGTCTGGGTATATCCAGGAAAAAACAGGAACAGCAACAGCAAAAAAAAAAAGGGAAAAAGAAGGAATAAAATAAGAAATGCTGCTGGAAAAAGGGGAAAGAAAGAAATCAAGGATATGGGCCGCAGAGAATATTTTCTCTGAGATTTTTCTATGAAGTGAACGGTGGCGTGATTGAATGTCATGCATTCATTCAGTATTCAGCATCCCGTGCTTTGTGTTTGAAAGAGGGATTTTTTCGCAAGAGTATGTCGTTTTCTTGCGGAGTGATAAAACGGGAACACGTGGTGGGATTGCCTTGTATGTTTTTAGGGCAGCATATTGGTTAAGAGGATGCGGTATAAATCTGTTTCGTTGTTAGGGTATGGAGAGGAACGTTTCCTTCCTGGTTCCTTTTCATAATGGTGAAACTTCGATTTATGCGTATCGTTCTTGTATATAGTGTTGTGGTTTTAGATGAAAATATTTTGATTTTTTTCTGAGTGGGACCAAATAAATTTATTTCAGGAAAGTTGTATTGCTAGGGATATATTTAATGTATCAAATTCAAGCAATTGTATAGATAGTGGTTGGTTTTAAAATAGATTTGGATCTTTTTGATATGAATTATATGCTGTTTAGAGAAAGAACAATAATAGAAATATGAGCAAATTCTGACATGTAGAGTTAGAAGAAAAATTTATTTTTAAATTAAATGGGGGTAAACTTTTCCATTTAATTTAATTTCTATACTTTCTATAATATAAATTAAATTTTATACTGAAATAAATATTATTAATAAATATTAATCTTAATTATTAATAACAAATATTAAATATATATTATTAATTATTTTATTTATAAACTATTATTAATTTATATACTTTTTTTCATTTCATTTATATTTTCCTATTTTTAACTAAAGCTTGGAATATGTCTTTTTGGTTTTAAAACACTTATTTTAATATGAAAAATTCTTATAAAAAATTTAATCAGAAAATATTATTTAATTTAAACAAGTATGAAGATTTAAAGTTTTGATAACTTTTAAGTGTTACTGTATGGCATTTTTTCTAAATTAAAGCTTCTGAATAGTATAATAAATTTATTATGAGCCTAGATTCATTGTCTATACCAGGATGAGACTAGTTTCATTGTCTATGCCATATTGGGCACTAGATTCATTGTCTATGTAGAAATGGCCTTTCGTTAAAAATATATTCAAGGTGAAGGATGAAGGAATATAAAAGCGTTTAGGTGTGCCCTTTTCATAATTAGAAAGACAATACGAGTCTGTCTAGCCTCTTATTCTACACCTTATTGATGAATGACTGAGACATATTTAGTGCCATTAAACAAATGTTTTGAAAATAATCTTTCCTTGCTTAGAAATAAAAAGCGAAATTGTTATAAATCTCTTCAAGAGTAAAATGTTTATTTTGTGTACAGTGCAACTGAATCTATTGGTTGGGATTCGATTTTTATTTAGTGGAATTTCAACTATAATAGATTGCGATCCTTCCCCGCAGTTTAAAGAATTGAATGCTCCGTTAAACCCCGCCGTTCACACAACAATAAACGCGTGCAGGTCAACTTTAAATGAACTGTAATGCAGTAATTCTGTTGACAAACTAGTTCGGCGTTCGTGACGACGCATTCTGAACGACCACGGAAAACTCGCAGTCCTTTTTTTTTTCCCCTTTTATAACTGCTACTTCGTCTAACTTCCGGAAGAGGACCTCGCGGAAAATGGGAATAGCCATGTCTGGGTATATCCAGGAAAAACAGGAACAGAAAAAAAAAAAAAAAAAAAGGAAAAGAAAGAATAAAATAAGAAATGCCGCTGGAAAAATGGGAAAGAAAGAAATCAAGGATATGGGCCACAGAGAATATTTTCTCTGAGATTTTTCTATGAAGTGAACGGTAGCGTGATTGAATGTCATGCATTCATTCTGTATTCAGCATCTCGAGCTTTGTGTTTGAAAGAGAGGATTTTTTTTGCAAGAGTATGTCGTTTTCTTGCGGAGTGATAAAACGGGAACACGTGGTGGGATTTCCTTGTATGTTTTTAGGGCAGCATATTGGTTAAGAGGATGCGGTATAAATCTGTTCCGTTGTTAGGGTATGGAGAGGAATTTTTCCTTCCTGGTTCCTTTTCATAATGGTGAAACTTCGATTTATGCGTATCGTTCCACTATATAGTGTTGTAGTTTTAGATGAAAATATATTTTGAATTTTTTCTGAGTGGGACCAAATAACTTTCTTTGTGGAAAGTTATATTGCTAAGGATATTTTTTATGAATCCATTTCATGCTTTCATATAGATAGCGGTTGGCTTTAAAATAGTTTTGCATTTTTTGGTATGAATTATATTCTTTTTAGAGAAAGCACAATAGTAGAAAGATTTATTTTCTATTGCCATAGATGAGTCTACATTTATTCTCTACACCAGGGTTGAGGCTAGACTCATTATGTCAAGAATTAGGCTACATTCATTGTCAATGCCTGAGATGTGGTTAGATTCATTTTTAAGCCCGGAATGACACTAGATTAATTGTCTAATTCAGGGATGATGCTATATCCCGTGTCTATGCAGGGATGGGTATGATCAGTCCGTTTAAATGCTATTTATTGAGTTCAAGATGAATGGAAAGATGTTATAAACAGCTTTTAAGTGTGCTCCTTCGAAATTGCAGGACAATGACAGTACGTCTATTTCATGTCACACTCTAGGTAATTTTATATCTCTGTCATTGATGAAGGACTTAGACCAAATTTAACGGCATTCGACAACTTCTTCGAAAATAAATCTTTCCTTGCTTATAAAAAACAAGCCAATCTATTATAAATCCAAGAGAGTAGAATGTTAATTTTATGTGCAGTGCAACTGAATCTATTGGCCGAGATTCGCTTTTTATTTAGTGGAATTTCAACCTTAATAGATTGCGATCCTTCCCCCGCAGTTTAAAGAATTGAATGCTCCGTTAAACCCCGCCGTTCACACAACAATAAACGTGTGCAAGTCAACTTTAAATGAACTGTAATGCAGTAATTCTGTTGACAAACTAGTTCGGCGTTCGTGACGACGCATTCTGAACGATCACGGAAAACTCGCCGTTATTTTTTCTTTTTTTTTTCTTTTTCTTTTTACAACAACAACTACTAATTTTTTAAAGTCTAACTTCCGGCAGAAAGGACCTCTCGTAAAATGGGAATTTAAGCCGTGTCTGGGTATTTGAAAATAACTGTATTAACATCCAGGAAAAAACAGGAACAACATAACAACAAAAAAAAAAAAAAAAAAAGGAAAAGAAGGAATAAAATAAGAAATGCTGCTGGAAAAAGGGAAAGAAAGAAATCCAGGATATGGGCCGCAGAGAATATTTTCTCTGAGATTTTTCTATGAAGTGAACGGTGGCGTGATTGAATGTCATGCATTCATTCAGTATTCAACATTCCGTGCTTTGTATTTGAAAGAGGGATTTTTTTGCAAGAGTATGTCGTTTTCTTGCGGAGTGATAAAACGGGAACACGTGGTGGGGATTTCCTTGTATGTTTTTAATCGGCAGCATATTGGTTAAAGGATGCGGTATAAATATGTTTCGTTGTTAGGGTATGGAGAGGAATTTTTCCTTCCTGGTTCCTTTTCATAATGGTAAAGCTCGATTTATCCGTATCGTTCCCTGTATATAGTGTTGTGGTTTCAGATGAAAATATTTCGATTTTTTTTCTGAGTGGGACCAAATAAATTTGTTTGTGGAAAGTTATATTGCTAGGGATATTTTTTTATATTTTCAATTCATGTATTTGTATAGATAGGGGTTGGGCTTAAGAGAGTTTTGTATTTTTTGGTATGAATTATATTCTTTTTAGAGAACCCACAATAGTGGAAAGATTTATTGTCTATGCGAGGTATGAGGATACATCCATTGTCTACACCAGGGGTGCGGCTCGATTCCTTATGCCAGGGATGAGTCTACATTTATTGTCTACACCAGGGATAAGGCTAGATTCATTATGCCAGGAACGAGGTTACATTCATTGTCATTGCCAGATATGGGGCTGGATTAATTTTTAAGTCCGGAATGTCACTAGATTAATTGTCTAAGTCAGGGATGATGATATATTCCTTGTCTATGTCAGGGAGGGGGCCGTTCTGTCCGTTGAAATGCCCTTTGTTGGGTTCGAGTTGAATGGCAAGAGAGTATAAACCGTCTTTAAAAGTGTTCATTTAAAATTGCATTGGGTCAATATGAGTACGTCTTGCCTCCAATGTAACACCTTTGGTAATTTTACATCATGACATTGATGAAATACAGACCAAAGTTAACAGAATTTGACAACTTGTTTGAAAAAATCTTTCGTTTCTTTAAAAAAAAAAATTCAATTTGTTATAAAACAATAAATCTCTTTAAGAGTAAAATGCAAATTTTGTCTGCTGTGCAACTGAATTTATTAGTTGGGATTCGATTTTTATTTAGTGGAAATTCAACTTTAATAGATTGCGATCCTTCTCCCGTAGTTTAAAGAATTGAACGCTTCGCTAAACGCCGCCGTTCACACAACAATAAATGTGCGCAAGTCAACTTTAAATGAACTGCGATGCAGTGATTCTGTTGACAAACTAGTTCGGCGTTCGTGACGACGCATGCTGAACGATCACGGAAAACTCGGTGGCCTTTTTTTTTTCTTTTTACAACTGCTACTCCGTCTAACTTCGGGAAAAGGACCTCTCGGAAAATGGGAATAGCCATGTCTGGGTATATCCAGAAAAAAACTAGGAACAACACCAACAACAAAATAGGGGGAAAAGAAGGAATAAAATACAAAAAGCTGCTAGGGTATGGGGAGGAATCTTTCCTTCCTGGTTCCTTTTCATAATGGTGAAGCCTCAATTTATGCATATCGTTCTCGTATATAGTGATGTGGTTTCAGATGAAAATATTTTGATTTTTATCTGATTGGGACCAAATAAATTTATTTGTGGAAAGTTATATTGCTAGGGTTATTTTTTATATACATATAATTCTTGCATTCATATAGATTCATATAGGTTTTAAAATAGTTTTGAATTTTTTGATATGAATTATATTCTGTTTAGGAAAGCTCAATAGTGGAAAAATTTATTGTCTATGACAGGGATGAGGATACTTTCATTGTCTACATCAGGGGTGAGGTAGGTTCCTTATGCTACAGGAGAGTTTACATTTATTGTCTAGACCAGGTCAAAAGTTATAAAAGCATTAAATATTTAAATATTTATTTTTTTTAAATTTTAATATTTTACTATATAATTAGGAATGAGGCTATATTCATTGTCTATGCCAGGGAAGGCATGATATCTCCGTTAACGCCCTATGTTGAGTTCGAGGTGAATGGTAAGAGAGCATAAATAGCCTTTAATTGTGCTCCTTCAAAATTGCTGTGGGACAATGTGAATACGTCTAGACTCCTGTGTTACATAATAGGTAATTTTACATCTCTATCTTAGATGGAGGACTTAGACCAAAGTTAACGACAATTGACAATTTCTACGAAAATAAATCTTTCCTTGCTTAGAAAAAACAAGCCAATCCATTATAAATCCAAGAGTGTATGTTGTTAATTTTGTGTGCAGTGCAATTGAATCTATTGGATGTGATTCGGTTTTTATTTAGTGGAATTTCAACTTTAATAGATTGCGATCCTTCCCCCGCAGTTTAAAGAATTGAACGCACCGTTAAACCCCGCCGTTCACACAACAATAAACGCGTGCAGGTCAACTTCAAATGAACTGTAATGCAGTCATTCTGTTGACAAACCAGTTCTTCTATCGTGACGACGCATTCTGAACGATCACGGAAAACTTGCAGCCCCCTTTTTTATTTCTTTTTTTTTTTTCCTTTTACAACTGCTACTCTGTCTAACTTCCGGAAAAGGACCTCTCGGAAAATGGGAATAGCTGTGTCTGGGAAAAAACAAGCAACAACAACAAGTAAAAATTTTTTTTTCAATTCCTACTTCTTTTTTACTAAATTGCAGAAAGTCCTCTATAAGTAATTTTCATTCATTTTTTTACGTTTATCTGACGCCATCTATTGGTAGACATATGCAACTTTAATCTAAAAAAAAATTAAATTAATTAATTACATTTAATTAACGAATTAATATTTGAAAATAACTGTATTAACATCCAGTGTCATCCACCATAAGTTCAAAAAAAATATATTTGAATTTGAGCGGATGAATGAAACGTATTTTATTAACGATTGAAAATTTGTACAAGATATATATAGGGAGAGTGTGAGCTAATAGAAGAAATGGGAATAGCCATGTCTGGGTATATCCAGGATAAAACAGGAACAGCAACAAAAAAGGGGGTAAAAAAGAGGAATAAAATAAGAAATGCTGCTGGAAAAAAAGGGGAAAGAAAGAAATCAAGGATATGAGTCGCAGAGAATATTTTCTCTGAGATTTTTCTATCAAGTGAACGGTGGCGTGATTGAATGTCATGCATTCATTCTGTATTGAGCTTCTCGTGCTTTGTGTTTGAAAGAGGGGATTTTTTTCGAAAGAGTATATAGTTTTCTTGCGGAGTGATAAAACGGGAACACGTGGTGGGATTTCCTTGTATGTTTTTAGGGCAGCAAATTGGTTAAAAGGATGCGGTATAAATCTGTTTCGCTCTTAAAGTATGGAGAGGAATTTTTCCTTCCTTGTTCCCTTTCATAATGGTGAAACTTCGATTTATACGTATCTTTCTAGTATATAGTGTTGTGGTTTTATATGAAAATATTTTGATTTTTTTCTGAGTGGGACCAAATAAATTTGTTTGTGGAAAGTTATATAGTTAGGGATATTTTTTATCTTTTCAATTCATGCATTCATATAGATAGTGGTTGGTTTTAAAATAGTTTTGGATCTTTTTGGTATAAATTATATTCTTTTTAGAGAAAACACAATAGTCTATGCCAGGAATGAGGCTAGATTCCTTAAGCTAGGGGTGATTCTACATTTATAGTCTATACCAGCGATGTGGCTGGAGTCATTTTTTAAGCCAGGGATGACACTACATAAATTGTATAAGTCACGGATGATGCTATATTCCTTGTCTATGGAGGGATGAGTATGATCAGTCCGTTGAAGTGCCCTTTCTTGAGTTCGAGGTGAATGGAAAGAGGATATAAACAGTTTTTAAGTGTGCTCCTTCAAAACTGCAGTGGGACAAAGTGATGACGTCTTGCCTCCAATGTTACACCTTAGGTAATTTTACATCTCTGACAAGAAATACAGACCAAAGTTAACGGAATCGTACAACTTGTTTGAAAAGAATCTTTCCTTGTTTAAAAAAAAAAAAAATTCAATTTGTTATAAAACAATAAATCTCTTTAAGAGTAAAATGCTAATTTAGTCTGCAGTGCAACTAAATCTATTGGTTGGCATTCGATATTTATTTAGTGGCATTTCAACTATAATAGATTGCGATCCTTCCCCCGCAGTGTAAAGAATTGAATCCTCCATGAAACCCAGCCGTTCACACAACAATAAACGTGTGCAAGTCAACTTTAAATGAACTGCAATGCAGTAATTCTGTGGACAAACTAGTTCGGCGTTCGTGACGACGCATTCTGAAAGGTCACGGAAAATTCGCCCTCCTTTTTTTTTTTTTTTTCCTTTTACAACTATTACTCCGTCTCACTTCCAGAAAAGGACTTCTCGAAAAATGGGAATAGCCATGTGTGGGTATATCCAGGAAAAAACAGGAACGACAAAAAAAGGGGAAAACAAGGAATAAAATAAGAAATGCTGCTGGAAAAAGGGGAAAGAAAGAAACCAAGGATATGGGCCGCGGAGAATATTTTCTCTGAGATTTTTCTAGGAAGTGAACGGTAGCGTGATTGAATGTCATACATTCATTCAGTATTCAACATCCTGTGCTTTGTATTTTGAAGATGGATTTTTTTCGCAAGAGTATGTCGTTTTCTTGCGGACTGATAAAACGGGAACACGTGGTGGGATTTCCTTGTATGTTTTTAGGGCAGCATATTGGTTAAGAGGATGCGGTATAAATCGTTCCGTTGTTAGGGTATGGAGTGGAATTTTTCCTTCCTGGTTCCTTTTCATAATGGTGAAATTCGATTTTGCGTATCGTTTTTAGTGTTGTGGTTTTAGATGAAAATATATTTTGAATTGAGTGGGACCAAATAACTTTCTTTGTGGAAAGTTATATTTTAAGGATATTTTTATGAATCCAGTTCATGCTTTCATATAGATTCGGTTGGTTTTAAAATAGTTTTGAATTTTTTTGGTATGAATTATATTCTGTTTAGGGAAAGCACAATAGTAGAAAGATTTATTTTCTATTGCCAGAGATGAGTCTACATTTATTGTCTACACCAGGGTTGAGGCTAGACTCATTATGTCAAGAGAGTTTACATTCATTGTCAATGACCAGGTCAAAAGAGCATTAAATATTTAAATATTCATTTTTAAGCCCGGAATGACACTATTTTGAATTGTCTAATTCAGGGATGATGCTATATCATTGTCTATGCAGGGAAGGTATGATCAGTCCGTTTAAATGCCCTTTTTATTGAGCTCATGATGAATGGAAAGATGTTATAAACAGTTTTTAAGTGTGCTCCTTCAAAATTGCAGGACAATGACAGTACGTCTATTTCATGTCACACTCTAGGTAATTTTATATCTATGTCTTTGATGAAGAACTTAGACCAAAGTTAACGACAATTGACAATTTCTACGAAGATAAATGTTTCCTTGCTTAGAAAAAACAAGCCAATCCATTATAAATCCAAGAGAGTAGAGTACTAATTTTGTCTGCAGTGCAACTGAATCTATTGGTTGGGATTCCATATTTATTTAGTGGAATTTCAACTTAATATATTGCGAACTTCCCCCGCAGTTTAAAGAATAGAATGCTCCGTTAAACCCCGCCGTTCACACAACAATAAACGTGTGCAAGTCAACTTTAAATGAACTGTAATGCAGCAATTCTGTTGACAAACTGGTTCGGTGTTCGTGACGACACATTCTGAATGATCACGGAAAACTCGCCGTATTTTTTTTTTCCTTTTACAACTGCTACTAAGCCTAACTTCCGGAAAAGGACTTCTCGGAAAATGGGAATAACCGTGTCTGGGTATATCCAGGAAAAAACAGGAACAGCAACAACAAAAAAAGGGTGGGAAAAGAAGGAATAAAATAAGAAATGCTGCTGGAAAAAAAGGATGAAAGAAATCAAGGATATGGGCCGCAGAGAATATTTTCTCTGAGATTTTTCTATGAAGTGAACGGTGGCGTGTTTGAATGTCATGCATTCATTCAGTATTCAGCATCCCGTGCTTTGTGTTTGAAAGAGGGACTTTTTCGCAAGAGTCTGTCGTTTTCTTGCGGAGTGTATAAAACGGGAACACGTAGTGGGATTTCCTTGTATGTTTTTAGGGTAGCATATTGGTTAAGAGGATGTGGTATAAATCTGTTTTATTAGGGTATGGAGAGGAATTTTTCCTTCCTGGTTCCTTTTCATAATGGTGAAACTTCGATTTATCCGTATCGTTCTTGTATACAGTGTTGTGGTTTTAGATGAAATATTTTTTTGATTTTTTTTTTTTTTTTTTTGAGTGGGATTTATAATAAATTTATCTATTTATTTTATTTTATTCCTCAAATAAATTTATTTGAGGAAAGTTATATTTCCTGGGATGTTTTTTATATTTTCAATTCACGCATTTTATAGTTAGTTTTTCGGCTTAAAATAGTTTTGAATTTTTTGGTATGAATTATATTCATTTTAGAAAAAACACAACAGTGGAAAGATTTATTGTCTATGCCAGGGATGAGGATAAATTCATTGAATACACCAGGGTGAGGCTAGATTTATTATGACAGGAATGAGGCTGCATTCATTGTAAATGCCAGAGATGTGGCTAGAATCATGTTTTTAAGCCTGTGAGGGCACTAGATTAATTGTCTAAGTCAGGCATGATGTTATATTCCTTGTATATGCAGGGATGGGTATGATCAGTCCATTGAAATGTCCTTTGTTGAGTTCGAGATGAATGGAAAGAGGTTATTAGCATCTTTTAAGCGTGCTCCTTCAAAATTGCAGGGTAATGCGAGAACGTCTATTCCATGTTACCATATAGGTAATTTTACATCTTTGCCATTGATGAATGACTTAGACCAAAATTAACGGCATTCGACAATTACTTTGAAAATAATCTGTCCTTGCTCAGAAAAAAACAGCCAGTTTGTTATAAAGCAATAAATCTCTTCAAGAATAGAATTCTAATTTCGTGTGCAGTGCTTCTGAATCTATTGGTTGGGATTCGAATTTTATTTAGCGGAATTTCAACTTTAATCGATTGCGATCTGTCCCCCACAATTTAGAGAATTGAATGCTAAGTTAAACGCCGCCGTTCACACAACACTAAACGTGTGCAAGTCAACTTTAAATGAACTGCAATGCAGTAATTCTGTTGACAAACTAGTTCGGCGTTCGTGACGACGCATTCTGAACTATCTCGGAAAACTTGCATCCCCCTTCCCTCCCCCCTTTTACAACTGTTACTCATATCTAACTTCCGGAAAAGGACCCTCTCGGAAAATGGGAATAGCCATGTCTGGGTATATCCAGGAAAAAACAGGAACAGCAACAACAAAAAAGGGGGAAAAGGAAGGAATAAAATAAGAAATGCTACTGGAAAAAAGGGGAAAGAAAGAAATCAAGGATATGGGCCGCAGAGAATATTTTCTCTGAGATTTTTCTATGAAGTGAACGGTCGCGTGTTTGAATGTCATGCATTCATTCAGTATTCAGCATCCCGTGCTTTGTGTTTGAAGGAGGGATTTTTCGCAAGAGTATATCGTTTTCTTACGGAGTGATAAAACGGGAACACGTGGTGGGATTTCCTTGTGTGTTTTTAGGGTAGCATATTGGTTAAAAGGATGTGGTATAAATATGTTTCGTTGTTAGGGTAGGGAGAGGAATTTTTCCTTCCTGGTTCCTTTTCATAATGGTGAAACTTCGATTTATGTGTATCGTTCTTGTGTATAGTGTTGTGGTTTTAGATGAAAATATATTTTGATATTTTTTTGAGTGGGCCCAAATAAATTTATTTGAGGAAAGCTATATTGCTAAGGATATTTTTTATGTATCCAATTCATGCTTTTATGTAGATAGTGGTTGGTTTTAAATTAGTTTTGGATGTTTTTGGTATGAGTTTAGAGAAAGCACAATAGTGGTAATATAAATAAAGCCTTTCATGACGAGTTAGATGAAAAATTTTTTTTTTAAATTAAATGTAATAATCTTGTCGTTTTAAATTAATTTATAAATTTTCTATACTATAACTTAAATTATTTACTTAAGACTATTAATTAATATTGTTAAATAAAATATTAATATTAAGTAACAATAAATATTATTAACTAATTATATTATTTGCTAATTATTATTAATTTATATACTTTCATATTTAAAATTAATATTTGGAATAAGTTTACATTTTAAAATTTTTGATTTAAAAAAAATTATATTAAATAAAAAATTCTTATAAATTAGATTCTTATTTAATTAGAAAATATTATTTAATTTAAGCAAGTATAAATATTTAAAGTTTTCATAACTTTAATCTAATATCTAATATTAAATATAAAATCTAAAAAATAAATATTAAATCTATATATTAAATAAATATTATTAATATTATTTATGAATTATTATTAATATTTTTTTAATTATTATATATATATTTTTAATTTAGTTTATATGCTTTCATATTTTTAACTAAAGCTTGGAATAATTTTACATATTTTGGAATGATTTTAAAACAATTATTTTAACATAATATTCTTATAAAAACATTTAATATAAAAATTTAATTTTTATATTAAATTTTATATTTAAAGCTTTTTTTTAAGTTTTATGTATTCTTATATGACAACGTTTAAATTGTAATTTATCAATAGTATAATACTTCCTATTGATAAATTACAATTTAAACTTTATTTTTTGTATTAAAATTAATGTCTTTTTTATTTACTGATTATATAAAGATATACAATAAATTTCTACAATTTAGTTAAGATTACTAATGTATTGAATCTATACTCGATTTTATTTTTTCTGATCTATAATTTACTATTTGGCGCACGGAAATAAATGACAAAAAGGGGGATAGTAAAATTTCTTTGAATAAAATGTCTTTTATAAATTTTAGAAAAAAAGTTAGAATTTTAATTTTATTTAAATATAGAAATTAATTTAAATTCTTCAGTGAATTTAATATCAAAGAACATCTTTTGTAAAAATTGCATTTGCTATCTTATGAAATTATTGCAACTGATATTTTATTTAAAGCAAAGAATTATATCAGACATAAAGAAAGTGCGAATAAATAAATAGATATTCAATGGCATCAAAATGAAATATATAATAAGATTTAAAAGTCATAATATGTTTAAAGTGAAAATAAATTTCTTTCTTTCTCTTTATTATGAATTCAATTCGCATTTGTGAAATAATATTTTATTTCTTCAAAAGAATCTGTAATGTTCTGCCCTAAAGCAAAAAGATGTAATTTAGTTTAACATAAGAATATTCAACGCTGAAAATAATATTTAATAGTAAAGCTGATTTTTTTTGCCATGTACTTTTTTCTTATTTTCAGAATTAAAATAGAATCGAAAATAACTGCTTTTTTTTTCTAAATGCTTATAAATGTAAATTAAATTTAAATATTTTAGAAAAGGTATGGATGCTTTTGAAAAAAAAAATACAATTTTTGTTACATCTATTTCAAATAACTATTATTAGTTATTGCTGTAACAGGAATTTTTAGGCTTTTTTTATACATTATACAATACAATTTTCAATACATTTTCTTTTTTTATGTGTAACTACACCTAAAGCATTGTTAGTGTGCTATCCATAAATAAATTAGTTAATTGCTTTGTAGAAATATAAATTAATAATTTCAATACATGAAACAATTTAATAATTCATTGTAAAATATATATTCATTGTTATAAAAAATAATTTATTTAGCTATATATGTTTGTTTTGCTAAAATATATTTGTTGAAAATGTTTTCTATGCAATGTAATGCATTATAAATTTTAACACATTTGTTAAAATTGTTTCATTCAATATACAATTTTTAATAATAATTCTTTCAAAAATATTTTAAATAAATTCAAAATTAAAATATTAAGATCATATTTGAGTTATTTATTAATATGCCTATTATTTTATAATTATTATATATTTTGTTAAAGGCTTTCCAGGTTCTAATTTTCGATTATTATTAATCAATATGTATATATAACTAATTATTAATTATTATAATTATGGATAATATAAATAATTATTAATAGATAATTCACATTGATAACAATAATTATTACTTTTATTATTATCAGTATGTATGTATAATTAATTTATTAGCTATACATGTTTGTTTTTGCTAAAGTATATTTGTTGAAATATTTTCTATATACTGTAGTGTATTATAAATTGTTGTTTTTAAAATTGTTTCATTCAATTTTTTAATTTTTCGTAATAATTATTTTAAAAATATTTTTAAATAAATCTAAAATAAAAAAATAATATTAAATTTGAGTTATTTATTAATATGCCTACTATTTTATAATTATTATAAATTTTGTTAAATGGTTTCCAAGTTCTAACTTTCGATTAATATTATTCAATATGTAACATTCAATATTGCATTTTAATTCGACGAAATAAAATAGTGGTATTTGAGTAATCCTTAATTTTAATTTAAGATAAAAAACATGTTGATATTTTAATTTAGAATATAATTTATTATTTCATTTCCTTTAATTTTAAATTTCGTATTGAAAGATTTTTCTATAATAGTAGGTAATACTCATAAAATGCAGGTTTTCCTTAATCTAATTGTTATCTTTGTAACTTATGTTAAGAAGTTCTTAATAATTAAGTTAAAATTTTTAATGAAATTATTAATTCATTTTCGAAATTTCTTTAAAAACAAGTTTTGTTAATATTTTTACATTTTGAAATATTTTCGTTTTGTAAATAAATAAAACAAAATGAAAAAAGTTTAATCAAGAAAGAAACATATATTTCTAAAAAATAATAAAAAATAAATCAATAATTGATAAAAAATTAATTAATAATTGATAAAAAAATTAATTTATAATTTATAAAAATTAATTAAATGACGAGCAATTAATTAATAAAATATTAATGTATCAAATGCTTCATAAAAATATAAATTCCCTTTAAATTAGGTTATTATTATTGAGAATTTTATATTTTAAAACAATGGCCGATACAATGCTGCTGTTTTTTACGAGCTATTTGAATTTTCATTTTCAAATAGTCCTATTGTACAAAATTCCAGAATGAAACATATATTTCTAAAAAATAATGAAATATCAATTAATAATTGACAAAAAATTAATTAATAATTGATAAAAAAATTAATTTATAATTTATAAAAATTAATTAAATAACGAGCAATTAATTAATAAAATATTAATGTATCAAATACTTCATAAAAATATAAATTCCTTTTAAATTAGGTCATTATTATTGAGAATTTTATATTTTAAAAGAATGATCGATACAATGCTGCTGTTTTTTACGAGCTATTTGAATTTTCATTTTCAAATAGTCCTATTGTACAAAATTCCAGAATGAAACATATATTTCTAAAAAATAATGAAATATCAATTAATAATTGACAAAAAATTAATTAATAATTGATAAAAAAATTAATTTATAATTTATAAAAATTATTTAAATAACGATCAATTAATTAATAAAATATTAATGTATCAAATACTTCATAAAAATATAAATTCCTTTTAAATTAGGTCATTATTATTGAGAATTTTATATTTTAAAACAATGGCCGATACAATGCTGTTGTTTTTTACGACCTATTTGAATTTTTATTTTCAAATAGTCCTATTGTACAAAATTCCAGAATGAAAATTATTAGAAAGAAAGTTAATTTGAAAGACAAATTATGTTTCTATTTTTATTTTTTTATTTCATCGATTCGAAATAATCTTAAAATAATAGTTATTAAATTTTCTTGCAATATAAATGACAGTTATAAATTATCTATGGTTAGCATTTCTTATATTTTTTTTAATATTTCTCAAACACGTTTAACATATTTGGATATTTTTTCTATTCATGAATTTTGCCAATATAAATAATTAAAAAAAAATAAAAGTTAATTTACTTTTAATAACCTAAGTGCAATTTTTCCTACAATTTAAATTATTATTATTTTTTTCAATGTACTAAAATGTTATTTTCTTCTAATTAAAATGGAAAACTTTGATGGAATCTATAACAAGTAGTAAAGGAAAATACTTCATACTCCTTGAAAGAAATTAAACTAAAAAAATAATAAATAAATTTTAATTATCTGCATGAAAAAATATTAAATAAAACTGTTATAAATATTCATGAAAATATTTATATTCATCTTACATTTTTAATTAATTAACTCTGAAATTCAAAATAAAGAAAAATCAAAAAATGAAAATATTCCTTTAATATCTTACAATTAAAATACGAATTTTTAATTAATTTTATAGTTATGGAGTCTTTGAAATTTACAAATTTCATCTAAGAGAAATTAAAAATCAAATAAATAAAACTTTCAGGTTTTTCGGTCTGTAATTTGAAATTTTGTATTTGAATATATGTATCCCAATAGCATTAACAATGAATATTTTTAACTCAGTTACTATGAAATATTTTAAAAGTAGATAAATATTTTTTTTTAAGAAAATAAATTTCTTAGCGATGTATTTTATATAAATTAAATATTAGTAATTAATTTATATACTAAGTCGAATATAATTGGTTGCTTTCTTAAAGAGATATAAAAATTAGAAGCAAATGTTTAGTAAATCTTATAAGATATAGAAAATAATCGTAATATCATAATATTTAATTTATAATTCTACGCAAATATTTGCTTAAATAAAATTACATAGAAAGCTTTGAATTGTTTCTTAGTATAAAAAAGTCATCAAATAGAAGATTTAATGTTACAACAGTTTTTTTTTTTTATAATATTTTAATTATAGTCAATCTTTTTTAATTACTCTTTTTAAATTATGTCTCTGTTTCTATACTATTTATAGTATACTTTTTGAATCATAATGCTAAAAAATAATTATGATAACAATAATAATCTAAAAATGTAAGTAGATTAGCCTTTTGTATCTCTTGTGACCTAAAGGTTTATACTTGAAGCATAGAGTGATACGACTATGATAGCATACGTCATTGACGGCTAATTGAACTGTCTGGTTGTGGATTTCCAGTTAAATGCAACATATACAATTACGGGGCCATCCGTAGAATCTATGACATTTATCACCCAGGAGGCATTATCATATTCCCATGTTCAATTTCATTCTTTGGTAATACTAACGCTATATATACGCTATTCTGTAGCATAGAGAGAACCCAGGTAAAATTTTTAAAACAAAATCCCAAAAACATCAATAGATAATGAAATATTTAATTAAATAATTATTAATAATTAATAATTTATTAATTGAATAGCTTAAATTAATTTTTAAATGCTAATTAAATGAAAAAAAAAAAACATTTAAAATTGCCAAAATATAAAGCAGCATAAGATAGAGAAAAATTTTAGGATTAATGAAAGCATATTGTAAGCTTTTTAGACATTTTTTTATTCATCTTGGCCTTTAATGATTCATAAATGATATTTTTGTACCTTTATAGTTTGCATGGAATAATTTCATCAATTAATAATTTTTCGATAGAAGTATTTAACCAAGCATAAAATATTTGTATAATAATAATTTGCATAGAAAATATTTCTGAATTAAATATTTTAATCCGGTTTTGAAAATGCTGACAAATTATTTAGACGAATACAGTTGTTTCTCTATTTTTATTATTTAAACTTTTTAATCTAATTGGCCTTAAATTATTTACTAATAACAAAACATTCAAAATTTTCATATCTATAATTCTTTCCAATTAAACAACATTTTAAAGTGGCTAATAATTAAATTCATAAATTTTCAATGGTTTTATTTTCCATACATTTTATCATTCTTATCATATATTTTATTATGTGAACTAAGATTAATATTGTTTTTAAAGCAGTCAACTTTTAATTAGAGCGTTGATGAGTACTGGGTCGTTGCTCTTTTAAGGTTCATCTTGTGAACTCAATGGTCAAAAGTGATAAGAATCGATGGTAATTGGAAGAGTATTTATAAGGATCTCCTATTGACAGACAGGTACGTGGTAGCAGGTTGATGGGAGGCTTCCAATTTTCCTCCTGCACAACATGCAAAAGTGGGTATGTTAACCATTAAAGAAAATAATGCCCTTTTTAACTTAAACTTTTTAACAAAAAACATCAATAGATAATGAAATATTTAATTAAATAATTATTAATAATTAATAATTTATTAATTGAACAGCTTATTAATTAATAATTTATTAATTGAATAGCTTTTTACATCATCATTCAGTGACATACATATAAGTGAGGTTCGTCGTTGTACAAAAAGTAAATATGAAGCTTTCCTGAAGTTTTATGTAATATACATATAAAAGAAATAACCTGGAAACTCCATTTGATGCATAATGGGTATTAATTAAATAAATTCTTTTCGTAGCTTTCCAAATCCAGTTTATTTAGAAATAAAGATTTCCAGAGGACATTTTGAAGCAAAAATTGAAACAGGACAATTTAATTAAAATACTAAAAATAATAAAATTTCGCTTCCTTTCCGTTTAAAAAAACCCAAAATATGCATCGATCATATTCATTTCTATCATGTAGTTTGATAAAAGATTTTTTTTTCTTTTTGATATAAATGTAGGAGTCAGCTGTCTTTAGAAAGAGATCAATGAAAATATTTCTTCCTTTTTTTTGTGCATATATTGTATCTTCCTTTCAAGGTACATCCCAATCTGTTACAAATCGGATGCACTAGATACAATTTTATGCGAAGGCTCGGAATTATAGAAAAACATTTCAAGAGAGTGTTGGTGTATTTCAAGAATATTCATCAAACTAAAGTTACTTTCTGTATAACGAAAAACATTTGTTCCAGTACTAATAATGATTGATAAGATTTTTTTTATAAATTTCTATTAGACCTAAAACGTACAGTAAAACGCTTTTTTTCAGAACATTTAGTTCTTTTCCTGAATTGCTAGATTAGCTAAATGACAGATATGGCGAGAATCGCTGATGACAGAGAGAGAAAAAGTTGATGATTCAGCAATAACAGTGCCATCACTCATGACAATGGGCTGCCAATAAAAGGCCAGAGGAGACACGAAATAAAGAAGATGACCACTCACCGAAATGTAACGACTCTTGCTTAAAAATTCTTTCATTTGACAGTAAATCCAGCATGATACACGCATCGCCCATGCACTCAGATGGAGTTTCATCGCCAAGTAATATGGATTGCCTGTTTCCCGCTGGTTGAAATAGATGCTTGGTAATGGAAAATGACTGGGATGATGGAATATCTTTATTCATATGTTATATGTGAAGGAAATGGAAAGCATGCTGTTTTAGTACGATGCATGTGGATAACTCACTTAGGAATGACAATGATATCATTTTTCGTTCGTATAGATTTTCATGTGTATTTTTTCTCTTGTTTTTTTCATCTAAGATTAGCGGATAGGAACGGGCTATATGAAATAAGACCTTTTCATTTATTATTATTTTTTTTTTTTTAGGAAAATATATTTCTATGAATTACAGCATTTGGCATATTTTGGCATATTATATTATTTGGCAAGGACAATTTATTCTAAATGACTGTTTTTTTAATGAAAATAGTTTCCTAACAAACAAAAAGTATATTAAAAAAAAACATAATCACATAAACTTAAGAAATTCACCATTTTAATTTCAAGAAAAATTCTAACGATAAAAATCTCTATGAAGATACAACTACGTCAATAAATGGCGCCATGTTTAAAATAAGGTTTTCATTTAATTAATTTTTTTCTCTTCTGGTTTTTCTGGTTTCTCTTGTATTATTAAACACTGACATATTCCTGAGTTTATTCATACATTCAAGAATGTTCACACGTGATAAGTTGAAATTTGTCGTGCAGATTTCCTTATTTTTTTTTCTTTTTGACGTACATGTAAGGGTCAGTTGTCCTAAGAAAGAGATCAAGGAAAATGTTACTTTTTGTGGATATATTTGTAGCTTCTTACTTTCAAGGTACGTCCCAATCTGTTACAAAGCTGATGCACTATATACAAATTTATGTCAATGCTCGGAACTTTAGAAAGTATTTCAAAAGAAAACTAACATATTTCAAAAATATTCATCAAACTAAAGTTACTTTCTGTATAACGAATAAAAATTTGTTCCAGTACTAATAATGATTGATAAGATTTTTTTTATCAACTTCTATTATACCTAAAACGTAGAGTAAAACGCTTTTTTCAAAACATTTAGTTCGTTTCGTGAATTGCTAGATTAGCTAAATGACAGATATGGCGAGAATCGCTGATGACAGAGAGAGAAAAAGTTGATGATTCAGCAATAACAGTGCCATCACTCATGACAATGGGCTGCCAATAAAAGGCCAGAGGAGACACGAAATAAAGAAGATGACCACTCACCGAAATGTAACGACTCTTGCTTAAAAAATCTTTCATTTGACAGTAAATCCAGCATGATACACGCATCGCCCATGCACTCAGATGGAGTTTCATCGCCAAGTAATATGGATTGCCTGTTTCCCGCTGCTTGAAATAGATGTTTGGTAATGGAAAATGACTGGGATGATGGAATATCTTTATTCATATGTTATATGTGAAGGAAATAGAGAGCATGCTGTTTTAGTACCATGCATGTGGATAACTCATTTGGGAATGACAATGATATCATTTTTCGTTCTTATAGATTTTCATCTGTTTTTTTTTCTCTTGTTTTTTTCATTCAAGATTAGCAGATAGGAACCGGCTTTATGAAATAAAACTTTTTTATTTTTGGTTATTATTTTAAGAAAATATATTGCTGGAAAGTACAACATTTGGCATATTGAAAAGGAAAAGATTTATTCTAAAAGACTGTTTTTTCAATGAAAAGAATTTCGTAACAAACAAAAAGTATTTTAAAAAAACCAACATAATCCCATTAACGTCAAGAAAAATTCTAAAGATAAAATTCTATATAGAGATGCAATTACGCCACTAGGTGGCGCCAAGTATAAAATAAGGGTTTTATTTAATTAAAGAAAATAAAAAACAAATTTTTACTGGTTTTTCGACAACACACTAAAATTAAAGAGTAGGCAATTCACAGAAAAAATTAGGACGCTAATATAATAAATTTGTGCTGGGACATACATGCACAAATACATATAAAAATAATGTATAGATTGATACCATTTTCTTCTTGAAATTTATAAGCATTTTATTTCATAGATAAGCTTACGTGAACTGTATTTTATTGTGTTGATGGCCTAAAGTTAACATATAGTTTAATTTATTAATTAAAAATGGTTGAACTTAATGATGGATAAATACCATTTGCCGGTTTGTTGCTCATTTCATAATATGCCATTTTAACTTTTATAGTATTTTATTTTAATTTAACATTAAAATTATTAACATTACTATTATTTCAACTAAACATTGCTTTCTCTACTTGATGTTTATACTTTTTTGACTGAGTTTAATCGCTTTTGCTCTGAATCTTTGAAGAGATTAATCCTTGAGGTATTATCGCTTTGTTCGACCTGGTGAAATGCTATAACCTCTTCCATTAGTGATATAACATGGATAATGTAGAATTTGTTACATAACTTCTTTTGTAATGACTTTGGTTTTGAAATGTCTGACATTGAGAAAAATATATATAATAATATATAAAATTCTGATTTTCTAGTTGTGAAAAATAGATTTTGCTTTGCATTTCTGATAAAAGGAAGGCAGTAAAAAATAAGCTTAGATGAATATTTTCCTATAAAAATAAATTACCATCTAACATTTCTCGTGGGAATCTTTGAAAGGAGCGATATATATGAGACAATGGTAACTGCAGATTAACATAGTATTCGCTTGATTAAGTGTTCGTATACAATGAAATACAAATAATTATTGTCGTAGACACCTTAAAGCAAAAACAAATATATAAAAAAATTACTTATCAAGCTATTATAAAAATAAATTCCAAATATATTCACTTATTAAAAAAATTGGATTATATAGCTTTGAAAATCTGTGTTTTTCACAAATTATATCACAAAATTTCAATTCGTATAATATTTTATATATTTTTCATTAGTTTATTTAGCATAAACAAAATTTTTAAATTTCAAAGGCTTTACGCCCATTTCCAATTGTTGGGACATCAGATTCATCGTCATTCCTATTTTCACATAATTGTAGTCCCCATATTCATTAGTATCACCATTTAACATTAATTGTAGTAGCCATCTCATCTGTATATGTGTAGTGCCTATTTCGCATTTAGATAGCATATCTGTAAATAAGAGTAGCTTAAATATTTTTCCAAATCGCCCTCGAATGGCCTCGATTTCTGAATGCAGAAAATACAGTTAACGTTGCTAGCAGATATGAAATGGCTGCATTCAGAACAATGCAGAACAATTCATGCATTCAGAGCAATTATATGTCAGACCTATCAATCAAATATATTTGAGGAGGTTTTTAAAAACACTGAGGATTGCTGTAATTAACTTTTTTTCACATAAATTCTACAAAAGTTTTGAATGATTGATGCGATCTAATATCCTTTAAGCAAACAATCTACGTGTAATTTATCCAACAATGACTAACAGTTGTACTGAAATCATTTTGAAAAATCTACATGAGGTAAAACGAACGATGGTTGGATGATGGATGGAGGTGCTATTACACTGGAGTGATAAACTGAAACAACAATGCAATTTTTAAATCGATCAGTCATGAAATTGTAGAAAAATGTCTGCTGCAATCATTACATTGATCACTCAATTTAGAAGAAAGTTGATACGCATGCAAATATTAAAAATAAGATGTCATAGGTGACGTGAAGACATGAAAAATGTAGGCAGTGTCATATTTCTGCAGGACTTCATTTTTTACTAACGACAACGTCTGGCCGCATCGAATTTATGTTATTGAAGAGCTTCTAGAAATGAAGACATTATTAGAATAAATTAGCCAACTTATTCCCTGAAATAAGTCCAATATAATGTGAGTAGGTTGCTTTGTGGAGACGCCTTTTGGCACGATTGAATCTTGAAGGATAATAAAGATCCTTAATGAGGAATTGGCACGATTAGTTGAAGAACTGATGGATAATTTGGCGTTGAGTAATGAAAAACAATGCTAGGTGATCAACTTATTTAATGAAGGTCATATTCCTTAATAAGGGACATTCTTCTTCTCAAGAAGACAATATACTCTTTAATAAAGCCTTTTTATATTTCATAATGTAAAATAAAATATCTCAAATAAATCAATTCATTTTTGCGTAATTATGCTTTCTTCCACTTTAAATTTTGAGATTTAGATGATTCTTCCAAGATATTTCTTGCAGTGTAGAGGTAAAACAAAGTTGCTTACTTTTGCACACCAATATATATTAATCAAAATAAGTAAAAAAAATTTTGCTGTAAGATATTTTCGAAATTATTCTAATATTGTGAAAAAAATAATATTTGCAAGTAATGCGTGTATTTATTTAATAAAATTAAATCAGCGTATATTTATATAATACGCAAGGAGTATGCAATAGTTCAGGCAGAGCTTGAAATAATAACATTTAATGTTCAGAAAAATGTATAATTAATTAAAAAAGTTAGTTATTCAATACTTCAAATTCATATAAATTGTACTAAATCGGTCAGATTTTGAATTTTTGAACCGATCTATGTATATATATCTACTTAGTACTTGTTCTTGTCTATTGGAATAATTTGTCAATACAGATTATCCTTTTCAATACTGCAGAGCATAACACATTTTAAAATGCATTGTTTTGTTCAACAGTTTTTACTTGTCCTTTTTAAATAGCTAATAGCAAATTACAAATATATAATCACATTGAGTTTAAAAAAAAAAACCTCGCTATATGTACAGCATGCATATATACATCTGCTTTGGATATAAGCACATATGTATTATGGTTATATATTATGGATATATATGGTTGTACGATGATGGATTTTGTGTCTTAATAGATTTTGTCCCTCTTATACTATGAAAAGACAACCAAAGAATGGTGAAGTAGCCCGTAATAGATTGCCGTATGGAAGAAAACCCATAAAACCTCTCCTAAATAGCTTGGGCAAGATGTTTATAAATTTTATCTAAATTGCATCTAGTATCCTGGTTTTTAAAAGCAGTGCATGGGCCTTCTTGCATGCTTATTGCGCATGTTACCACTGGGATATTAGTTGGACTTTTATCAGATTTCAGACAGAAAAATATATATCCTAAATCAATTAACGGACATTTAACCAAAACAAATATAATTTTCTTAACTCAATATAATTCTGATGACAATCATTTGAAGTGTGTTCTCTTAATATTGAATTAGTGTAAAATTAATTTTAATAATATATTTCTTGTCTATTATAAACATAACTATTAATATTGTAAAAATTATTTAATGCTTTCATCTTAATTTAGTCACATTTGATACAAAATGGTAAGATTTAAAAAACATAATTATGACATTTGACTGTCATAATGCCTACAGGCAGGAAAGGTAAAACATTTAATACTCTGTCACATTAAATGTGACATTTCTTTTGCGAATTAAAGAATCGTTGTTAGTATTTCTTGACATTTTACAAACGATGTTCCTTCCATTACAATTTTGCATTCTATTAGTGTATATCTTTAAAATGAAATGCAGCACAATCACCTTATCTAAAACAATATCAAAAATCGTATCATTTCAGTTTAATCCTTATCCATGAAATATCATTTAAAATAAATAATGAAAACAATCAAAAGAAAGGAGATTGGCTGTGTTCGTCATAAAGAAAAAAAATTAATCGAATTTTTCGTATCATGTCGTCTCGAATTCAGCAATACGTGAAATTTTCTACTCCAAAAATGATTAAGATTAGAATTGAAAAAAGGGCAGTTTTGAAATGAGACATTCCATGATATTTCAGTTTTTGATTTTGTATAATTTAGCAGTAAAAAAGAATGAAATATATTGGATAAAAATAAATAATTTTAATGGGTGAAAAAATGATATTGCAGAAGTAACATTTTGTTTTAATATTAAAAGTAACTCTTTTACAAATGTGTAATTTTAAGAAAATAAATATTGATTATTTCGTTATAATTTTTGATTTGGGAGAAAAAATATATCAAAAACAAAAAAATGAACATATATTATATACACATACATAAAAAAATATCATTAACGTAAGATGCATGAACTTAACTGTTAATTTGGTTACATGCAAAACTGTGACCATACAACAGGGCCTCATGGGATGGCAGAAGAACTTCCTGTGATCCATTCAGCTGTCTGCAATTGGCAGAAGAAGTTCGTATGAGTCTTTTTCTGTCAATAAGACTTTAAGACAGTTGACCGTTTATAGCTTACATGGAGTTAGGATGAATAAAACGGTTATCCATAGCGTTATGCTTGCTTTTCATTTTAAGCATTAAAAATGTAAATAAAAATATTCAACAAATAATTCTTAATACTATTGTGTTATTGTCTTTAAAATATCAAGCCTATGAATTATTCAATAATTTAATAAATAATCATAATATTTAAAACAAAATAGATTAGAAAAATAATTCAGATAATAAAAAACAAAATAGATTTGAAATAAAATCAATTATCCCTATTTCTTTTTACATTTCTTCTTCAAATATTTTTGCATTATTTTCAAAAATCCTTACAGTTATTTCCTCTACTTTTTAAATTAATTTTATTAGGAATTAAAATTTATTAGCATCTATTATATAAATCATGTTTCAAATTCGTCTGGCAACAAAGCTTTTATTATAAACAAATGCATAATTTACTTAAAAAAATATTTAGTTACTAAACTTATGAATTTTACGGTCTGTTATATATGCAACAAAAATAAAATAAGTAATCCAATGTTAAATAAATTACATTTTAAGATTCACAAAATAAATGTAACAATTTTTTTTTTACATATATATAAATAGTTGTTACTTTAATTCTTTAATATTGTTTGAAATTGAAACTTTTAGTTCTAGTTTCAAATTTTCAGTTTTCAATTCAATGAAGAATTATTGAATTGCTGTCTTTTTCTGGGAATCTAACGAAATACAACAATTTAAAGCATTTATATATTAAATCTTTTAATACCAAATAATCTTCTCCGTTAGAAATAATTTTATTTTTACTTGTTTGTTATTTTTTATCAAATAATTGTTTTTTTAATACTTAAAAAACAATTTGTTACAATCTGTGAGTTTAATACAAAAATATATTAAATTTTAAATTTATAATAAAATTTAGTAATAACTTAAAAAACGTTATCATTTTTTGTTGTTCAATCAAATATTATATTAAATAGCAAAAACACTTTAAGACTGAAAATAGACTTAGATAAATATTATTAAAATAAATTTTTATATTCATTTTGAAACAACAATTTGTGGTATCTGAGTGTTTAAATTTAAATCATTCAGCAAAAAAGAAAGAAATATTTTGTATAATCTTTTTTTATAATTCTTCTACACAAAGAAGAATATTACATTTACTATGCGGAATAAATTATAAAAATACAATTCTTAAATTAATTTTAAAATTAATGTTTGAAGAACAGTTTTTTTCCACCATTTTTATTTCATTTTTACGTATTATTTCAATGGAATAGTTGAACATTTAAATTTAATTAATTCACTGTTTTATAATATACTTGTGATATAAATGTAATTAATTAATAGTTATAGGAAACTGAAAAAATAGCATATTAATACTAATACTAATTAAAAAATAGCATATTAATACTAATACTAATTAAAAAATAGCATATTAATAATAAACTAAAAATATCAATATCAATAGTAATATAAAAATAGCATATTCATAATTAAACATACACATACACATACACAAAAGGCCTTACCGTTGGTTTGGTGTTGTGGTAAAAATCGTAATAGTGAATGCCTTTTTTTAATTGGCATTTAAATTCTAGTCTTATTTATTAATTAGTGAGTGAGTAATAATAATTTAAAATTACCTGATGACATCAAGCTTAACGAAAAAATGCAATAGGAGCTTAACAAAAAGAATGCAGTTATTCAAGGGTTTCCAGAAAGACTTAACGTTTGATATAGCAGAAGGCACTGGGGTAAAAATTCATCCTTTGCCTTTTGACACATTCAAAGGGGAACATTGGCAGTTTTCCCCTACTCGTCAGTAGGAACTGACGAATAGATGACATTCCCTTCTACATTTTCCCATACGTTAACCATACTTTCAGATCGAGTTTTGATCTAAGGGACTTTTGGTTCTCATTTGTCACGCTTTAAGAAGTATTGCCAAAATTTCTTGTGAAACTAATTTTCCTTTATTTCTTTCTAAAAATACCTGCTTCTTTTGCCCACTATATTGCAAAACTTCTTTTAAATATGACATACTACTGCGCCCCAAAAGTAAAACTCTTTATTTATTCTTCCAATCGGGGCCTGATGGCAGAATGGCTAGCGCTCTGGCGTTCGGTACCACAGTCCATGGGTGTTGTAGTGGTTCGGAATCTACTTTAAACCGTAGGTCCCGGTCCTAACAGGATCGTAGAGCGTTGCGGGGGCATTGTTACTCCGCGTCCGTCGCTTACCATCAAGTTACACGCGCCCCCTGGGTCATGCAAAGTGAGTAACATCGGTGCAGCCCTTATGGTGAAGATCACGGTTTATTTGCCAGCTGCATTAGAAGGAAAAAAAATTCTTCCAAATTTATTTCATCGCCTTCAAAGTAATCCCTTCCGGACACAATGCACTCAGGCCAACTTTTTTTTTCCAATCCTAAATGCATGCTAAAAAGTCATCGGCAGGGATGGCCTCCAAAACGCGAGCCGATTCACGTTGAATCTCTTCAATCGACAAAAAGACCGGGGTGGTCTTTTGAGTTTAGGGAATAGTCTGAAGTCGCATGGTCCTAAATCAGGGGAAAACGGTGGTTGTGGAACGATATTTTTTGGCGAAAAGGCCACGAAGAATCAATGGTGTGTCAGCTGGTGCATTCAGTGTTTTCTGTAACAATCAGAATTTGACGCGATTGAGGCCCGAAATGGAATTGACCGATCCTTTTAAAATTCTAACATCAGTAGCAAGGTCTTTAATTGTAAATCGACGGTTTGCAAGCACCAAATCTTTAATTTTTTTGGACGTGAGTTTCGTCAATTGAAGTTGATAGTCGGACAGAGGGCTCTTCGTCTTCAATGAGTTCTCTGCCTTCTTTGAACTGTTTATATCACTTCTAAACATTTCTTTCCAATATAAGAATGCTCACCGAATGCTTTCTGCCTAATTGCATACGTTTCCGCAAACAAAATTAAATGCGAGTTCTTTGCTCAGTTAATTCAGACATTTCAAAAATCGCCGGAATCACTTTTAGCGTCTCACAAAGCCAAGCGTATCTCAAACACTCATGAATATTTTGACGTCAGATTTCACACAGATGTCAATCGAGTTTTAATCTAAGTGAATTTTGGCTCTCATTGGTCACTTTTTAAGAGGCATTTCCAAAATTTCGAGTAGAAGTCAGCTTCCTTTATTTCTTTCTTAAAATACCTACTTCTTTTCTCCAATTTATTGCGCAACTTTTTAATTGTATATCGCGTTGTTGTTTATCGCACTAGCAATTTATAGTACAATTGTTAATTACCAAATTATGGAGATCAAATAAATTGTTCGAAATTGACTTTTCTGGATTTAGATCTATCAAAGGACATGAAATGTATACCAGAAATCATTTATATGTCAAAAGAGTTAGAATTTTTATGATAATCGAAATAGATTGACAGTAGCAATAAGCTGCAAAATTTCTGTCTGGAATTCATGTTTCAATCTGATTCCTAGTAGACAATGTGAACCGGCAGGTGAATCATTTTATAAAAATCAATACTTTTCTCTTCAACGTCAAATATTATATAAGTTTCTAAATCTCTTTAAATCTAACAATTTAAATTAAACTTATTGTGGATGTCTTTAAAGCAGAAAACACTTTTTAACAGATTTCATTCAGGTGTTATTCGAATTTAATTAAATGAGAAACATGAACTGTGTCTTTGATTAGCGTTCTTTAAACTTCACCTTTTTTAATTCCAACCTATAATACAAAACACTTATTTAAAAAAAAACGACTAATAAACAGTTTCCTTCACATGTGTTATATATTTGATGGTTTTTTGCAAGCTAATTAATGTTCCAAGTGTTTGGTTACTGTATCTTAAAAACAAAATTCGTTTTATAGAAGTCACTGTAAATTATTAGTTAATTAATTCAATTATTAGTTATTTTGCTGAATTAGTTAATTCAGTTAGTTAGTTAGTTAGTTATTAGTTTAGTTATTAAATATAAAATTTATTTTGCTGAATTAGTTAATTCAGCAAAATAAATTTTATATTTACTATGTTAAGAAGGTAAATGAAATAAATAGTATCCATTATTTGCTCAATTTCAAATTTTTTGCATAATTTTTAACGGTTAATGCCTGCTACATATAGTAGTTATTTGCAATTTTTAAAAATTATGTTATTTTTGTTTTCTCAAAAGGAAAATGAAACTTTATATATCTATATGATTAAATTTTAAATTAAAAATAAAGTTAAATTTTCTGGAGGATGATTTGGCTTTATTTTTTAAAGAGTAATGTACGAAATTGTTTTCTTGCATACTTCATCAAGTAAAGTGAAGAATTTACGTTTTAATGCAAAGGAAGTCTTTCAAATTAAATAATTTTTAACCTTAATAGTTTTATGAGAATTAAAATAATTTTGAATTGTTATTGTTTAGGCTTTTAACATATAATTTTGAATGGGAATATAGATTGTTTTGTTGTAATAGTAATGTTAACAAATACCAACTTTGCATGAGCCTTATGTATTTATATCTATTAATATTTTACTGTTGGTGCTTTATTAAATCTAATGAATGATATGATTTAATTTTCTGTTAATTAAAACATATTCATGCAGCTATGCGAGGGATTTTAACTTCTTATTTATTTTAATGAAAATTCCCAACTCTAATAATTTCTGAGACATCTAATAATCGGAGAATTAAATAACATATATCGGAAAATTATAAGAAGCTGGAATCAAAATATTCTTATAAGAACAAGTGCATTTTAAATTCATTTAACATTAGAATCGACAGCGAACGAATGTTTGTGAAATTTCATTGCAAAGTGTAAGAGATAAACGAATTGTTTTTTGTTGATATTATTTTAGAAAAATTTAATAAATTTGCATTTCATATGCTAAAATCTCTGAATTCTTAGACATAGTGTAATGTTTTGAGTTGTACTTTCTGTTTGTTTTAATATTATTTTTGAAGTATTGAGCAAACGAAATTTGCATTTAGTCCTTTTCAACTATTTAATACTATTTGATATTATATGATATTTTATTTTTATGTTTTTACTTTTAGGAAATATTTTTTCAAAAAAAAAATTGAAATATGCATTCAATTTTTTAGGCGTTTTCAGTGTTAGATATCATGTAATATTATTTTTTTATCTTTTCCTTTCAGGCAACGTTATTTCTCAATTGAACAATTGAAATTTGCATTTAACTTACTAAGATAAATCAATTGTTACCCATTGATACTATTTCTGAAATATTGAGCAAGTGAAATTCAAATTTAGTGCACTATGATCATTCAGTTGTTACACATAATTCATTATTTTGTTGTTATTTTTTGCTTGTGGTACCAACAACATTACGAATGAATTCAGTTATAAATTGAGAGAATTGAGATTATTGGATTATTCTTCCTCCGATAAAGCATTTTTCAAAACTCTACGATTTGGTGTATTTTTAGAATTTCTGATACTTGATTCAAATATATGAATTATTTTGAGATTAGGTATCGGATTTAAATTAAGGATTATTTAAAATTCGATTTTTAAAAAATTTATATGGCATATTTGAGAATTGCTGTAAGTTATTTTTAGATTTACATTATAAACTTACCGTTCTTTTCAATTTGTTTGTAATAAAAGGAGCTTAAATTTAAACTTGCTTTTTAATTTGCAATTTTAAAAATGTATTTAATTTTCGTTTTTTGAAAAAAAAAAATGAAACTTCTTTATTTTATTTTTATGAATTTTAGTAAAAGTGGCTCAAATGCTCAAATGCAAATATATATACGTATATCTTGTTGTAAATAGTATGTGAGTATCCTTCAAATTCCTATCTAATATTGTTTTCAGTTGTATTTGCTACAATTTGAATTTAAATTTGTGGGACCATTCAAAAGTTTTGAATTTTGCGGAAACTGGAATTTTCAGTTATTATGAAAAAATTTCCAAATAGGATACAAAGCAAGGAATTTTTGGCAATCAAATATTCACATATGTTTTTAGTCATTAAAATCAATAGCTAGGAGATATAATTTTAGATAATTAGAATAGCAAAATATACTACTGTACAATTTCAATTAATTTGGAAGGAACTGGTGAATTGAACAATACGTAAGTAGAAATGTATTTTTGCATCTTTTATTATAAAAAAGAATATACATTGTAACTGTAATAGCCAATATTTTAAATTCCAAAAGCGTTCCACCACTTTATGAACTTTTCCTTTAAATTCTGCATCAGACATGAATGAAGGGTTTTTAAAACGAACCAGTTTAAAGAACGAATACAAATTTGAAATAAAAAGACTATCGTTCAGCTGTTATCTTCGATCAATAGACAGACTTTAAAATAAGGAAATCCCTGACTGAAAACAGAATGTCTATTGACAAACATAACAATAAAAATGACTGATTGAAAGAGGTTTTGGATCACTTTCGACCATTTTGTTTCTATGTCCTTTTCGATCAGTATGCAAATAAATGCAGGAAATGAGATATGTATTCAGATAGTAAATATAGTAAATATATGTGTAATTATGTGTATGCAGATAAAAAATGTGTAAAATGACATAAGATGAGACAATGTTTTTGGTTATTTTGGGTATATGCTATTGTAAGAAGACTTCATAATAATTAAAGTTTAAAAAATTAATCAAAATACTTTTCGAATAAAGTTTTCAATCTAATTTTTAAAACGATCCGAACTGCACATGCATTTTATTCCTTGAAAGAAAATATTTTATACCTGTAAGAAAAAAAAAGTCATGGAATTATAGTGGAGTTCTAATAGGCAAAGAAATTACATGTGTAAATTGAAGTTTCTCATTATGTTAATAATCTCTCTGTAACATAAATACAGAATGATTATGAAGATACAAATCTTAATATGATATCATATGCTAGTTGAATTCCCATTTAACGCAGTTTTTACGTACGAAAAAACTAATTTGATTAGACATAAAAAAAAAAATAATAATAATAATGCATTCTGGTTATGAAATTTTGTCTTAAAGAATCAAAAATTTTTCCAAGGGCCTTATTGGTTTTACAATTATGAGTGAACCAAGAGTTAGATAAAAGAACAACATATGATAATTTTTCTAAAAAAAACCAAACTAAGCTGAATCAATTTCTTTAAATTTTTTAATAAAATTCTGGTGCATGCATAATAATGAACAGATTTTAATATCATAATATATTATTATTATTCACATTTTAATAAAAAAATACAACCAGATATTAAATTTGAAGAAATATGTAAAACTTTAAAAGCGTGAGGATTTTAATATAATACATTGACACAGTTTGATCATTTACAGAGTTAAGGATGACATGCTTTTCCACTTTGAGAATAATTTACAAGTTAAATTAAAATATATTCGTTAATGCAAACCAAACGGAAATTAGCCTTATATATAAATGAGATGAAACATTTACTATAGATATTCAGAGGTAAAAGTTAATTCTTAAGAATATTATGCTCTTTCGTAATAATCGGGACTAGTAAACTTCATCAAATTTTCATCTGCAAAAATATATAGTCACAAAAATATCGTTTATTTATTATTATATTAAATTCTATTTTATAAGAGCAGGTTTAAATGTCAGTGAATACCTCGCTCTCTAGTAAATATAAATATTTTATTATTTCTTCACATTATCAAATAAATAATTTTAAAAAAGTATTAAATTTAGGGCAACTTGCAAAATTATGTTGAAAACCAGGCATTGTATTGGCCAATACTTCATATTGTCAAACTAAGACTAACTAAGTTGTTCGATTTATTGTTTAACATACATACGTATGTATGTATGCATGTATATTTGTATGTTGGTTTAGATGTTGCTGTCCACCAAGTTGGATAAGAAAGTACAACAAAAGATTTCGGTTTATCATCGTTTGCCTCATTTCAAACCGGACGCCCTAACCCAAAGACGCATTGGTCAAACTATATTACTATTACTTTAAAAGGAGTTTTCTGGGTTTTCTCCCTTACGATACCAAAATGGGAGGTAGTTCTATCTAAAATTAATTCCAGTAGGCACTACCCTCTTCCTTTGCAACACGGTACCAAATCATACTTCTACCTGTGGGTACTCCATTCCCAACAGAGGCTGTATCCGTCCCTTCCCTTCCTTCCATGAGAACATACGGGTTCATGGACGTGTTCTACATGTTGTTGTCCACCAAGTGGGATAAAAAATAACAACAAAAGTTTCCGGTTCATCATCGTTTGCCTCATTTGAAACCCAGCACCCTAGCCTCTTTGTATTAAAGATGTACTTGATTTTATTTTCAATTTTTATTCAATACATATAAAATTAAATAAATATTGAATGTTTATTTTCAATAAAAGCAGAAATGGCTGATATATGGCGGCCATAAATATTTATACAATAAATATTTATCAGAAATAAAATAAAATAATTCAGTTCATCCTCATTTGTCTCATTTCAAACCGAATACCCTAGTCCAAAACCACATTGGTTCAACTTTATTACTATTACTTTAAAGCCAATTTGATTATATTATTAATAATCCTTTCGATATGTTTAAATAAATAAACTCGCTTGAACACCCTGAGGACGATATAAAAATTTCAAACTAAGATTTATTCTAACATTAATTAATTTAGTTTTAAAATCATGTACTCTTTTGCAATCATTTTGATAGGTTTTATACAAAATAGCAGTTAACGACTTACTCACAAAATCCTCTTTCCAAAGTCAGTTACTTTTGTGGTTTGGAAATCTCATTTCCTTCAACCTTAATCCTCCTCTGTGCAAAATTCGTTTTCGGTTAATCTCCCTTTTCTCGATGAAAATACCGGCTCTGCCTTTGAATTTTACGTTAACTTTAACCGAGTTATTTTATCAATCAGGGAATGTATTTCAAAATTTCCAGTGATATCAGTAAATTCGTCCTCTTATTTAGGAAAAATTGTTCCTGAATTTCATAAATTAGTTTAGCTTTCAATAAATACATATACAGAAGAAATTGTTTATTTAGAAGTTTTGAAAGGACAACATAAACATTTCAATCTAAGGATTATTTTTAAATTCGTATTTGTTAATTTGTGTATGTTAGTTTAACATTTTTTTTTAATCTCAAAAAAATTTATCCTTTGATTTTGATTATTCTTTGTATCAAAGATGTACTTGATTTTTTTTCAAATTTTATTAAATACACACAAAATTAAATAAATATTTAAAGTTATTTTTAATAAAAGCGGGAATGTCTGATATATGGGTGGCATAAAATAAATATTTATGCTTTTGAAAAAAAAATCCTTAATACCTTCATTTTATGTTAAACTGACAAACATCACATATCGTTTTTTGTTTGCATAAATTTAAATTAAATTTATTACATTTTTAAGTTTATAAAAGGTTTATATTTTTAATTTATTTATTATTTTTTTTTTGGGAGATAATGGCAAAACATTTTCAACTGTCATAAATAAAGAATTTAAATTGAATAATTGTAATTAAAATATGCTAAAGATGAAAAAGGAGAAATCTAATTTACGTAATAAATAAATTAGTTGGAATAATAATAAATTAATCACTAATTAATAAGTCATAAAGTATATATTACTTTCTCGGCAGGTTTGTTTTTCAGATGAGTTCGGTTTTCCAAATCATGACTGATAAGTCAAAGTTTGTAAGAAGAATGTCATCTTGACTGTATTGTTCCGACGGTTAAACATGCCACATCTATCATGGTGACACATGGTCTGTGACAAATCTTAGAGGGATTAGACGTTTTCAAATTGTGCCAGGTACTATGAAACAAACTCTGACTAGGTAAGTACAGTTTGCTATTTGTTTTAAGTAGAAATAGTTGTTAATTGTATTATATGGAAATGTATTTATCAATTTTAAAACTATAAAAATATTTATTTGTGTAGACTAACATTATGAGCAAATGAACTAAATTCATCGATACCCAAGGTGTGTATAGATCCCAGGAAATTTTTTTCAACCAAAACTTTCAAAATAATGAAAATCTTTAGGGACAGTAGCAATACAATAAAAGAGTTCAGAGTAAGAGCTCTGTTCGTTTAAAATTATTGAAGTCTTGAAAACTAACCTTAGTGAGTTGATAGTTTTCTTTAACTACTGAATACTCCGTATTGATTACCTCGAAAATTTTGAAGTGCAGTTTAATTCTTCAAGCACTCCAGTTTTCAGGATTTTCATGCACTCAGGAATTCAACGGAGTAATAAACTTTCCTAGGAGTGAGACAGTGAGAACTAATTGCTAAGATGGAAAATTCTTGGAAAATTTAAACTGCCCGCAAACCGGTAAATTTACTTTGGCATACTAAATGTTTGTCGTAGTTTATATACGATTTGTGCGTTTTATTATTTATGCCACTTTTACTAAAAGTTTCTCTAGAAACGACTAAAGAAAGTTGTTCGTTCCGGCTAAATGTTCTTTGCTGCTCAGAATATCCTTTACAGGTTTACTTACTGAAACATATTATTAGACTTATTATATTCTGCTGTCTTGGCGTAGCTGGAAAAATATATAAATTTCGATAATGTTATTATACATCATTAAATAATTTTTAAACTAATATCCTTATAAGATGTAGAAACATTTTATTTATTGAAATGCACCGAATTTTTTATTTTGGAACTAACCTGGAACCTCACAGATTTAAGATATTGGGCAGTTCTCTTAAAAATGGAAATAACATATTATGAATACAGTGGTCCAACTGCTTAGGATGATTGTTAGATTGTAATTCAATTATTTCAAGCTACAAATAAGGCTTCACTGCTTCACAATTTAACAATTTACATTGAAAAGCAACGTAAAAATGGCTAATTTTGATTGAATAACATTTAAATAGGTCATCTTCCTAATTCTTTAAGCTTGTCTTCATTTACTGAGGGTATTGAATTTAATCTCGGGAAATGAGAGAAATCGTTCTTAGCTAGATGCTAGATAGGCTTTGAGATGGGCTCATATGTCGTAAATATATAGATTTCTCCTTACATCTTGACATTTAATTGTTCATATGACAAAGAAGATCTTTGAAAAATGCAAAGTCCAAAAATCATACTGCACCTTCCAACATTTTACAGTCCGCAGAATGTTTTGATAAGAGAATGGCACAATATCGTCTTTCAGCTGCCAAGATAGCTTGAAAGCACACCTTCCATTAAACCACCTTTTGTGCAATGAAGCGCATCAGAGTTTTCAGATTGTATGGACTGAAGAGGATCTCGAATTTTCCTGTGAGTCCACGAGATCAAATAGTATTTACAAGCCTCACGATTACGTCAAGTAAAGGTTTCACATTCAATGCAGATTTACACAAGGTATTTTGATGTGTAACATAATGTAGAACGACAGCATTGTTACCAGGATAACTTTGATTAAATAGTACAAAATATTTTGTCACATTGGGTGTTCCATAAGTAGTAATATTACATATGTTTGTTATAGGTAATTTCCAAGTGGAAAATTCTTCCAGAAATTCCTGAATAATATTATATCCCTAACAGAAATAATTAACATATATCATATAGTAATATCATAAATACATTATATAAATATAATATTATTTTTAATTTGCAGCTGTCGAGACAGAACCTTCAAGTTGGCTGGAACTACCGTTTGACCATTCCTGGTGTAGATGAACCTCTTGCAGTGCATATCTTAATTTATTGTATATCACCCATTTGTATATCTTGTTCAAGAGTAATATCAAGAGTGAGAGTTCAAAAGTAGGGCCTATCTATCATTAAATTATGACAACACAATGTGAATATTGTGTAGTCTGACAATGTATAGTAAATCGCTTTTAAATGAAAGTCGACGACAATGTATTGACGAATGTATGTATATAGTAATGAGCTTGCATTGATACAATGTAGTATAAATGAATCCATGTATTTACTGGGAAAATGAGATTTGGCATGTGCCACCATTCAGAATTTACAAAGAATCAATATTTATTTAAAATATGAGTATCATTTATTAAGAATAGTGTTTATTTTGATTTGAATATTCCATAAAGCATGATTAAGCAAACTTAAAAAGTGAAACTCATCTGTAAGTGCAACACTAAAAATAATGTTGAAAATCAAATAGGTTTTCTTCAAATTCTGATATAAATACGGTGGCCAGATCATTCGTTGGAATTGTCCAGAATGTTCTTCAAACCAATATCTTGAAGAGTTATCAAAGAGTGGCCCGGTGACATGGCGCATTGTCATCCATAAAAATCCCATCGTTGTTTGGGTACATGAAGTCCATGAATCAGAGTGATTCCAAGTAGCTGAACATAATTGCATTTCCAGTCAATGTTGGTCCAGTCGCATCAGAGGACCATGTCCATGCCATGAGAAAACAGCCCACACCATTACGGAGCCACCACCAGCTTGAACAGTGCCTCTTTGGCGACAGTTTGGGTCCATGGCTTCAAGAGGGGTCTGAGAGTACAACACTCGAACCCTACCATCAGCTCTTACCAACTGAAATCGTGACGACATCGACCAGGCAACGGTTTTCCATTCATCTAGGGACCAACCGATATGGTCACGTGCCCACGAAGAGTCGCTGCAAGCGATGTCGTTCTGTCCGTAAAGGCATTCGAGTCGGTCTTCTGCTGGAATAGCCCAAAGAAAGCCAAATTTTTTAAAATATTATAACAGACAAGTGTTTATTTTGATTTGAATATCCCCATAAAGCATGATTTCTCATCGGTAAAAATAATTTGACCAAGTGTTGCTTGTCTGATTAAATTTACGACTCTTGCAGTAAACGTCGCCGGTTCGGTGGTTATTTGTGTATGGTGGTTAAATCTGATACTGTTCTTATATGTTATGCCTAATTAAAATTTATACTTAAATGGCTGACAATTTTGACATAGTGGATCTGGAAAATGTTTTTTTCACGTCAAAACCTCTTCACATGAATAACTTGAACAGAAATGAAAAAACGTGAGCATTTATATTGTTCTACGTTATGAATTCTACTAAATTATTCAAACTAATACAAAAGGACTTTCCGATTTCTTATGTTCAATTATATAATATTTCATGTTTATACGTGCTTTATAAAAATATTTGGATTATCATTACTATGTTAGAATTTAAAAACATATAAAGAATTTTAAAATTAAACGTAGAATTAAAAATTAGTAATTTTTAATTAATTATTCAAGTCATAAACAATTTTATATTTCAATAGAGTTTAATTTTACTGCTGGAAATATTTAATCGCTAATACTAAATATCCGAACTAACAATAAATATTTAATCTTTTAAATAATTTACTGTGAACGAATGATTTAATGCATTCATGTTGAATTACTGAATAAATTGCTCCATGTTTAACAGATTTGCTGCTTAATATGAAGAATACAATTGATGCATATACTTAATTATACATAAAAGAGTGTTGTTTATTAAACGCTCATTAAACACAGCCTTTTAAAATAAAGTATTTAATTATATCACAAGCGTCTATAATACAGCAGATTTCAATCCGAGATATATGAATATTTTATTATTATACAACACAAATAATTACTGAAAGTGTTTGTTTAAAGACATGAAAGTTTAATGTGCACTTTATTTTTCTAAAACACGTTCTGTAAACAATAAAAGCGGTAATTCCATTGGAATTAAGAGGGACATTTTCTATTAAACATGAATTTAGATGTTAGTATATATATATTGTACTAGATTACAATTAAAATATTAAAAGAATTTTGGATAAAACCTGAAATTAGTTCCAATATATAACATTTTCATGGACAATTAACATTTTAGAATCGTGTTTTAAACAATATTTTTTTTTTATATTAAAATTATATTTTATGAAAATAATTTATTTATTTATATGTATAATTAAAAGAATGATTTAAATAATTATGTTTTTCTTAAGCTTCGTTATGTATAAGTGGTTTCATATATCCAAATGTTGCATTATATGACAAAAATTTAACTTTTAAAAAACAAATAATTGAATTATATATGTTTTATTAGAAAGAAAGATTATTTTATTTAGATAGAAATATAAATAATAAAGGAATAATAGAAATATAATGGAAGATTATTTTATTTAGGCATTTTATTTAGATAGAAAGAAAATCGTGATGGAAATTAATCATAAGTGATCTCACAAAATGCAGCATTTTTCTGTAGAGGAATTTCGTTTTACTTTTTATCATGCTTTCTATATATATATATATATATGGATTTAAGGTTTAATATATTTTTAAACAAAAATATAAATAAACGACTAATATACAGAGAAAAATAATGAAAATTATATTACTTTTTTAAAATTATGGTTAAAGTAATTAGAAACGAAAAAATATTTATTTCCATAAAAATGATAAAACATATTTTTGAAATTATATCTAAAAATAATAAAAAAAAAGCCTGGTATTAATAAAGTTTAAATATTTATTACACACGGGTGAGTCTCATGTTCAAAATCTGTAAATCACTAACAGATATCGAAAAATATTTATTCTACGTAGTTTTATGTATCGACCACAACCACTATTTCAATTTTCATTAAGTATTTATATCATTGTTAATAAATATATGTTTAAAAACTTGAAAGTAAAAAACAACAACATTAATTGACATTATAGTCAGCCCAACAATTGGTGGTAATCATGGGCAAGTAATGGATTGAAGGTCTAAGGTGCAAATCCATTGTATACACTATTTTCGGAAAGACAAGATTCAATGTTGTTTGCAACAACATTTATAAGCGTATTGCATTTATAGTCAGATTGCTTGGTGGATGCACAATGCAATGATTTAATTCTATGACAAACATGTATTACTATACTTCTCTTACATTGGGCAATAGATTTTCCATCTGTCACTTATTAAAATTCATAAAAAATAAAGCTTTATTTTCTGAGGCACATCGTCAGCCATATTTACACACTTATTATAGAAACGATTTTTTTATCTACAAACATCTTCCTCCTTTTTAAAATTTTTTTCTTAGCCATATGTGAATCTTGTATTAATATAATTCAATGCAAGTTATTATCCAAATATACTTAAAACATTTTCTTAAAAATAAACAACTAATTAAAATTATAAAGGTTCTAAGCAAATATTTAGAGCCGGATATGCATGTGTCCTGTTTCTGTGTTGTTTTATGATTCAGTGTTGTTTAATTATTTCTTTAAATAATAACGAAACTTTTGGCTGCCATATTTATTAAAATTTGCTAAGACAGCACTGCACAACTAACAACTCATAATATTTAAATTAAAATTATATATCAAATATTTACAAAATCATCTTAAAAACATGTTAGTTTAAGGGTCTTTGTACTCTCCGTACTCCTTGGAATTCTTCTCTCAATTCTTGTACCCTCCATACTGTATAGAACTCGTCACTCGACTCTTCACACTCCCCATTCTCTTCCACCCTCTTCCATTATCGGTTCCAAAGTCTAAAGAGAGGAAAAAATGTGCAAAGTCTAAAGTAAAGGTCAACCCGCTCTTGAAAGAAAGATCTATCAACCTTGGCATTTTCCCCGTCCACTTTATAATTTGTTATTTTAATTCATGGTGGATACTTACTTTCTATATGATGAATAGTTGTTTCAATCTATTAAAAAAATGGTGTTTTATAAAACATATTAAAAACTGGAGACAAAATCATGTAAATTATAAATTGCTTCCATACAGATTTATTCTGAGCTTTAACAAATTGTTTAACTTAAATTCCTGTAAAGACAAGTTCTTCCTTTTTTTTGATTAAGATCGCCTATCGTTAAGGATTTTAAATCAAAACCTGAAATTTGTTTATATATTTTTATAAATAGTTTCAAATTTTCTGAAGAGTTATTGAAAACTTTGAATTGTTTCTTTATAAGAGAATCAGTACTGAAATTATGTTTTGACAGTAAATGAATTAACCTGCCAAACCTAAATTTTGAAAGATACAAAATTAAATAATGTTTAATATCTAAATAAACCTGAATTATAACAATAATCAATAAAACTGATCTTAATAATCTGAATTCATATATGGGGAAAACATCTAAGAATATGTAAGGAATAAATTGATAAAAATAAAATAAAGTATTGTAAACAGAAAAAGGTAACTATAACACAATATTTTGACATTTATCATATTTAATTTTTCTTGTTTTGTCAAATAATTCATAAGAACAAAAAATTGATATGAATAAAAAAATTGATCAAAATTCCTTAATTCAATAAATAATTCGTTAAAATTAAATGTCACTAACTTATTATCGCTTATTATATTTACAGATTGTATTTTCAAATGAAAATTAGTACCAATTATTTTATTTTACGTTCATTAATTATAACATAATTAGCAACCTTATACAGTGCCTTGATACAATTAGGTAACGGCAAAATATGTAGAAAAGAGATTGTGTAATAAAAAAAAATATACCTTTGTGTATTAAAAAAGAACAAGTTGTATTTAATGTTTCAAAAGTTACTCAATGCTTCTCTTCGTAATTTTATAGACTACAACTGATGTAAAAAATTAAAAATCAATTTATTCTTCGAAAGTATATAATTCTTTCTCAACGACAAATTGCGTAAAATTACTTTTAAAAAAATGGAATAAAAAACACACTAATGCATTATTTTGTTTTTAATTGAATCACATCTGTACATCGTTAATTTTATTTTATTTAGTATTTTAATTAGGTCTTAAAAATATTAAAAAGAAATTTCCATACTATATTTACATAAATAAATGAAATGCAAATAAAATTCTCATTAATGAGGATCCGAACATAATTTTGCATTTAATTTAATTAGTTTCTTCCAGGTTTTAAATATCTTCTTTTTTTTTTTTTAAAGGCTTTTTATTTATTGAAAAAAAATGTGCATTTAAATCCATTAACGAACCAAAATGAAGCAAAATTTATGTAAACAACAACAACAAAAGAAATACATCTGTACACAAGTTACCACTGCCACAAGTTAATTAAATCATTTTGGGCTATAATTAGCTCTTGAACATCTTGCACCAATTACCCATAAAGTTCCGCTTTTGTCGTGATATCCCATTCGCTCTATCGGCTGCAAATGGAATACTACATCTCTCACTCTAAAAAGAGACATCTTTCTATTTACAACAGCACACTATCGCCACTTGAAAACATCTTTCTTGTTCATTTTATGAGAGTGAGGGGGAGACCTTCCCTTTTGTTGCTGAGGGTTCCAGTTTTAGATCTTCTATTGTAAGATGGAGAAGACAAATGAGTTCCGCATTTTATGAGACTAATCGTTCACCCGTAGACAATCCCAGCAACAATGCGAGGGGAAGCCCCTTTTGCTGATGACTATTTTATTGGAGGGACTATCTCTCAAATAAAGACTTGAGAACGTAGGTAAAAGAAAGCTGTTTTACCATGACAGCATAAGTGAAAGGGTAGTTTTCGTGCAATTTATGGCTTTAATTTGCAGAAATGCTTTGATGTGCTTGTCATCTGCAGCATCATTATTGTAAGCTGGAATCATTAGAGTAAGCTGGAATTTGCTAATTTTTAAATTTGCTTTTATATTATATTTAGAGTCTTTAAGTTCTGAATGTTTAAGAGTAACATTGTTAAAGCTTTTTAAAAAATTTAATATAGTTATAAGCTACTAAAAAGAACGGATAATGAATATAACATTGTATCCTTTAGATTTTTTAAATAATTATGTTAATATTCTTTCTTACGTAAATAAAATTAATGCAAATATATATATTAATGCAAATATATATCAATATTGTTCCAGTCACCATTTAATTTATGGCTTTAACTTTGGGGGAAAGGTTTTGATGTGATTGTCATCTGCAGCATCATTATTGTAAGCTGGAATTTGTTAATTTTGAAATCTATTTATGTATAGCTTTTTTTTTTTTTGAGTCTGAATGTTTAATCCAAATTTTTAATTTAAAGAATTATTATTAGTTGTTAAAAACGATGGATAATAAAGACAACATTGTATCTTTATGATTCTTAAAAATATGTTAATGTTATTTCTCACATAAATGCAAATATGTACGAAATTATAAATGAAAATTTATTGCAAATATTTTTATATATTGGTCCAGTTATTATTGGAGGGACTATCTCTCAAATAAAGACTTGAGAACGTAGGTAAAAGAAACTGTTTTACCCTGACAGCAAAAGTGACAGGGATGTTTTAGGTATTTTATGGCTTTAATTTTGCAGGAAATGCTTTGATGTGCTTGTAATCCGCAGCATCATTATTGTAAGCTGGAATTATTATAAGTTGAAATTTGTTAATTTTAAAATCTGCTTATGTATAGATTTTTTTATTCTTGAAGTCCTTATGAACGTTTAAAAGTAACACTATTAAAGCCACATTTTTAAATTTAAATTAGTTATTATTAGTTATAAGTTATTAAAAAGGATGGATAATAAAACAACATTTTATCTTTCTCATTCTTAAAAAAATATGTTAATATTTTTTCTTACAAAAATAAAATTAATGCAAATATTTTCATTAATGTTGGTCCAGTTAACATTTTGCATTTAATTCAATTATTTATCCCAATTTTGAAACGTTCTAGTTTTTCAAAAAGATACTAAAGTCAAAATAAATATTTTTCACCTTATCACTTAATTTCAAACATAAAAAAAATAATTGTGACAATTTTATTCAGATATTATTCTTTTAAATTGTACTTCCGGGAAATAAATTTCATTTCCCTAAAGTAAATGCTTTCATTTGCGTTTCCTTTATTTGATAAATCTGGAGTTAAAGTCCTTAAATCTTTAAGGAAATTAGTCTACTTGGTACGCATATATCACAAATAAAGTCTTAGTTAAAAAGATTGCTGCACTATGACAGTAAAAGTGTAAGAGATGTTTTAATAATTTATGGATTTGATTTTAATGGAAATTTTTTGAACTGCTTGTCATTTGCAGCATTACTATTGTAGGCCGAGTTTTGTTAACTTTGCAATTTTGTATTTTTTTCGAAAATTTATCCTCACGTTTCTAAAAACAAATTGTTAATTTTTAAATTAAAAATAACAAATGAATAACTGCTTAATTTTGAAGTGATCTAGTTTAAAATATCAATATTAATAATTATAATATTTAAAGATTTTAATTTTGAAGCCAATTTGCAATTTTTCTTAGCATATAAAATTACTCTCAGAAATTGTTAAGACTTAAAGTAATAACATACAAATATATATATATAACTATTATAAATTACAAATAAATAAATAAAGGTGCAATTTATACATTAACATTATTTTTTTTCTGAATCGCTGACTTTATACATTAACACATTTTTAATACATTTAATACATACTTTATACATTTAAAGTAAAAAAATATATAAATATACTAAATGCAGTTAAATTTTGTAACAAAAATTTTAATTTATTCCCATACTTTTATAGACATATTGACGTAAAATAATATTAATATAACAATGGGAAAATTATTTTTAAATACATCAGACTATATTGAAATATTAATTAAAATATTACTATTTTTATTCATATTGAATTCAAACTTAAATTGTAAATGAATTTAATTTATAAAAATTGATTTAATTTATGATAAATATATCATAATTGCACTTCATCTGGATCTATGAAATAAATAAACAAATCTAGAAAATATATAAATTTTAAGGATAAATACAGTTCAAATTTAAATTTAAAAAAAAAAAAAAAAAAAAGGACATAAAAATATATAAATTTTAAGGTTATTTTATATTAGATGAGTCCTGCCAATATTGTCCATAGAGGAATCCTGGGTGTTTGTAAGATTTTATGCCTAAATGTTTCTTTAAAGAAAAAAATGTGAGAAGTAATAAGCATTATACAAATGAATGAAATTAATCTAAAACATTATATGATAGAATAATATTTTTGATTGTTATCACAATCGATATCAAAATATCACATTTCTGTCTTTAAAGAAACGATAATAAAAAATGCATATATCTTATTATTTTTTATTGGTAATGTTTTTTCATGGTCATTAATGTCAGCATATATATATATATATTATTTTATTATGCAATTCATTACATGAACAAACCAATTGTGATGATTTTAAGCAAGTATTAACAATCCAACAGTTCATTTGGTTTAATGCTTCTGTGAAACAAAGCATTAATAATTGTGAATGCTTTGACTTGCATTTCATTTGTGTAAGAAGATACATAAAAGAGTTAAAAATACATAAATTTTAAGATTATATTTAATATTTTGATAAGTCTTGCATGTTTGTAAGATTTTATGCTAAATGATTCTTTAAAGATGAAAAAAATGAGAGAAATAGTAAGCATTATATAAACGAATGAAATGAATGTAAAAAAATATGTGTCAGAATCTATTTTTGATTGTTATAAACAATCAATCTCAAAATATCACATTTCTGTCTTTAAAGAAATGATGACAAAAAAAGGATATATTATAGTATTTTTCATTTGTAATATTTTTACCTGGTTATCAATGCCATAATAAATATTTTTTTTTTACTTTATTACCTAAATTATTACATGAACAAAACAATTGTGATGAGTTTAAGAAAATATTAACAAGCCATCAATTCATTTGGTTTAATGCCTCTGTGAAACAAATCATTAATAATTGTGAATGCTTTGACTAAGGCATTTCATTTGTGTCTGACAAATCTGGTCCGAGATCTCTTGAAAGTCCTCGAGGAAGTTACGTCTCCTCTGATAAAGTATCCATGAACCGTGCTGATGTTGTCTGGGCAATTGCAGCGATGATACTTCAAATAATCCTTCTGTATGACTCAGAATACGCCATGAACATTTCCAAGCATCCTTATAAGCATTGGTACTGATGTGAGGCTTATAATACACTTTCAGTTGTTTACTGTACAAATAGATAGATACTTTCGAGTAGCATTTGCTACTAATAAATCTGATTGTTAACAATGAATGTATCTTCATACAATTTTATTAATGCAGATATATTTATAATAATGATCATTATTATATTATAATGCATGGGTATTTGTTGCCTAAAAGCTTTTTCATATTTAAAAATATATAGAATTTAACTTTATTACAAATGTTGTGAAATATATTATCAAGTTAATAAAACAATTATAATAAAAAAAAAATTGTCATTTTTATTTAAGAGGAATAAAATAAAAATAAAAATTAAATTATTTACAAATTTAAATTTGTTATGCATAGATATATTTAATCTCTTATATATGGAACATGAATATATAAGTTATGTGACTGTAAAATTTAAGTTTTATAAAAACAGATCTTTAGAGAATATTTTGAGAATAAAGAAATCATTTTTTTTTAATTTTCTGAAAAACAGACAACTTAAATTCTAATCACATTTCATATTAGAAAATCATTTATCTTAGTAATAAAAATTTTATGTAAATTTTAAAACATACATAATTAAAATCACGTGGATTTTATTTCAAATAAAACTTTTGGAAATGAATGATTATCTAGTGTATCATGAGATGAATTTGTTTTAAATATTTACTTAGATTATAAATACTTTTTCATCCCTTTTTGGGGACACAACTACAATAACAATACGACATCATGTTCACATATTTTGACAATCAAATGTTCAATGTGCTCTTTTCAGGTATGAATAGTTATTGAAAACAGAATAACATGACATCATGTTCACATATTTTAAAAATTAATTATTGAATACATACTTTTCACATATAAATAAATATTGCAATCGATTTTGCAAATTGATATTTCGTGCAACGATATCTAAAACAATGGATTATTTTGTATTAAAATTGCCCTTATGCATAAAAAAGAAAAATATATATATTTTGAAAGCAAATCGGTAGTTTATTATTTGAAAATAAAAAATATGTTTTTTTTAATTATTTATTAAAATCGGGAAAAAACCATTATCCTCTTTAATCTACTTAAAAAAATTAAGGTTTGATTTATTCAGCAAGACATAATAAAACATTAAAACTTGTTTCTTCTTAAAATTGGTTTTTCATAGTAGGAGTATTTCTTCTTGGTAACGTGTAATTTAAATGGAAGAATATTTAAACAGGACAGGTAAAAAAAAATAATCACGACTTCATTAATGCAAATAAGATTTTCAAATATATTTATAGGAACTACCTCAACGCGTTTCAATTATACTTTTCTTATTTAATTAATTTCATTCGAATAAATTCTACTGGGTTGTGCCTCAAAATTATCATCGAAGATTTCAAAAGAACAAGCGAGAAATTCACCGATAAGTAGAGATAAATAGATTCCGGTAATTTGCAAGGCAAAAGAGATTACCAGAGAGGCCGATGTTCGATGGATTCGCCTTTCTCAGTGAAAAGGTAAATTACACTGAGAAAGGTTTTAAAAGAAATACTTCAAGACATGCAGATAAACGTGATTATTATGCATAAACCATCACACACATCTGGTGTGATCAAACAAATACTTTAATAATGTTATTTCACAGATTACCTACGGAATTATTGAACGGATTGGTGGGAGATTAGTGTATTTGATAATTTATCTCTTAATGTCAAGGAACTCTTTGCAGAAGCAGGACTTCTGATTAATGTGTTATGTAATTATTTTGTAATTAAAAGACAATAGGGTAATTACGAACCCGTTAATACATATTATAAAGATTCAATTCTGTAATTACGAGTACACAGTGGTAATTTAAGCATTCAGGTCTCGAGAGTAATATGTAAATAAGATTTTAACGAAGTGCTCAACTCTTGAAAGATATTGCATTTAATTAATAAACGAGCAGTTTAAATGGGAACAGAAATACGAGATTTTCGCCTTTATCTCATGTGTTCAAAACCAACTTATTTGTTTGGGCTTTTAAGTAAGGTACCACAAACAATTACGAATTCCAACGTTCTGGATTTTAAACAAGTAAATAATTTCAGAGGAAGATATATGGTTTACTTTTCATTTGTTAATCATTATTAATTTTATATTTGGCGAAATGCCTCAAAAATCCTATAAGTTTCATATAATGATTACTTTTCAATATTTAATTATTATAATATTACGAATTTTGTAACTTTTTTTTTGCTTTGAAATTCACCAAGGGTTTTGCCAAGGTCTAAACAATTTCTTTTGAAAAGAAAACCATTTTGTTTTTGTCATCTTCTGTCTTAATATTTTAGAAAAAAAGTATCCTGATTCAAATCGATAGAGCCTATTACAAAGTAGATGACTACATCTTTGTGAATACTTCACATTCCCCTGAAATTTGCAAAAAATATTCCCGACATTCTTATTAGATAATACTAACATTATAAAATATTTGTTTTACTTCATTATAATAATTTTGTAATTTTTTATACAAGCGTTGAAATAGAAACGGAAAGAGAAAAATCAACAAAACATATGGTCTTACAAAATCTATTTTATACATTGAAATCTTTCAATTTATTACATATTGTAGAGATCATATAGTATCGCTAATGAAAAATGCAACATGCATTACAGTGAAAAAAGGTTATTTAATCTACAAAAACTGTTGATCAACATTATGTTCAGTTTTTTCAAATAAAATATGACTTCGAAATAAGAGATTTTGTAAATAATTTCTTCACATGTAGTTGAAAAGCTCAAACCACTATTAAATACTTATATACCACTCTTTGAAAAAAGGCTAAAATGATATTAAAACAACATAAATAATCTTTTTTTGGACAAAAAAATAAGTATGTAGCTGAAAGTCTAAACAATTTCTTTCGAAAAGAAAACCATTTTGTTTTTGTCATCTTCTGTCTTAATATTTTAGAAAAAAAGTATCCCGATTCAAATCCATGGAGCCTATTACAAAGTAGATGACTACATCTTTATGAATCCGTCACATTCATTAAAGATAAAACTTTTCACCCAAGAGAAACTATTCAGGTCTTTCAAAGGAAATAATGAAAAAAAGATCTTCCTAAGGAAGAGAAAAATCTCTATAGATGGTCTCAATTTTTCTACACTTTGCATTTTTCCTCATCTTATCCTATTTATGTTTTGTGTCATCTTCAAATAGCGTCAACACGGCTTTCAAAGAAAAAAAGAAGAAGATTATAAATGCGAAATAGAAGACAACTAAAAGAAAAGAAACACAGAAAGAAAAAGATACAGAAAGAAAGAAAGTCTGGGTGCCTCTCTTGTCATATTTAGGATAAGTTATTACAACGGTCATAAATCAAACGGGATTTTAATTACGTGCCGAAGATTATATATATTTTTGCAAGTTTTTGCTGGATTTTTTTTTCTTGCTTCTACTCAGTGTTAACAGTTGCAGTGGGAATGAAAAGAATTGCTTATTTGTTATTTGGAAGAAAAAAAAATTTTACTTGCTTTAGTTTTGTGTGCATTGGGATTTAAAATTTATGTATTCTCGGAAGCATTTATTTAGAAAAAAAGTAATAACTGTTTGACAGCTTATCGCATACTCGTGATTGTTTTTCATTATACATTTTTCTTAGGATCTATAATAGGATTGAGTAAAATACTTAAAATGTAGAATAGAAGCCAATTGCTTTGAAAAACTTTTTAATTTAAATATTTGTCTTTGAAATATTAATTAAAAATTAACTTATTATTTCACTCATAACAAGTATTATATCTTTTTAATTGCTGTAGAAAAATTTTAAAAAAGCTTTTAAAAATATTTTATTAAAACACAGACTTTTTGATTATAAGCCATATTTGGCATAATATGAGTAAATTAAACGTTTAAACCTCAAACCCTAAAAGCATTTTTACTGAAAATGAGAAAATGTTGTTGTGCTTTTGAGAATTATTTATTCAAATTTTACTAAGGTAATTCAAATTTTAGCAGTTGTAGTAATTTAGTATTTCATTAATTAATAATTTAATAATTTAGTAATTTTAGTAGTTTGATTCAAATCTTTCCCTTTTATTAATATAACGTCTAACAAGTTCAATATTTTTACTGCAAAGCCAAATCGAAATGGCTTTGTGTTTACATGTTTTATTTCATTGTTCAAACTATTTATTCAAGAAAATTAAAGATCAAATAAATTTAATTATTTAAAGCAATTCACTTCTATTATTTATTTAAGTGCTTTTTTAATGTTTTCTTAATCAATAAATAATTTAAAGGCTTTATTTAATATAGGTATATGTACTACATATAGGTATATGTAGCTTTATATAGCCAATTAAGAAGGTTTTAAGTAGAATTTATTTCCAAAATTATATACAATTTATGTAAATATATATTCATTAAAAGTTTTATAACAAAAATCGTAATATTCTAGTAATAAAATATTAAAAAAACAATCATTCTATATTAATTTATTAACTTTTCCTTTATTAATAAGAGTTTATTGGGGCATTTCACCAAATATAAAATTAATAATGATTATCAAATGAGAGTAAAAAAGTAAACCACATCTCTTTCTCTAAAATTATTTGCTTGTTTATAAAACATAACAACGGAAATCGTAATTATTCGTGGTACCTTATTTAAAAGCCCAAACAAATAAGTTCGTTTTGAACACATGAGATAAAGGCGAAAATTGCATATCGTATTTCTGTTCCTATTTAAACTGCTCGTTTATTAATTAAATGCAATATCTTTCCAGAGTTGAGCACTTCGTTAAAATCGTATTTACATTTTCCTCTGGAGACTTGAATGCTGAAATTACCATTATGTCCTGGTAATTACAGAATTGAATCGCTATAATTTGTATTAACGGGTTCGTAATTACCATCTTGTCTTTTAATTACGAAATAATTACATACCACATTAATCAGAAGTCCTGCTCGGCAAAGAGTTCCATGACATTAAGAAGAGATAAATTATCAAATGTACTAATCTCCCACCAATCCGTTCAATAATTCCATAGGTAATAGGTAAAATAACAATATTAAAGTATTTGTTTGATCACACCAGATGTGTGCTATGGTTTATGCATAATAATCAGGTTTATCTGCAGGTCTTGAAGTATTTCTTTTAAAACCTTGGTACTCGTTCAGGTAACGTATAAATTACGATGGCACGAAAGATTTTAAAGTTTTGAAAATGTAATTTACCTTTTCACTGAGATATGGGAATCCATTGAACATCGGCCTCTCTGATAATCTCTTTTGCCTTGCAAATTACCGGAATCTATTTATCTCTACTTTTAGCAAAATCCTCGGTGAATTTCTCGCTTGTTCTTTTCAAATCGTCGATGGTAATTTTGAGGCACAACCCAGTAGAATTTATTCGAATGAAATACTTAGTGAAATTAATTAAATAAGAAAGGTATAATTGAAACACGTTGGGGTAGTTGCTATAAATAATTGGAAATTATATTTGCATTAATGAAGTTGTGATTACAATTATTTTACCTGTACTGTTTAAATATCCTTCCGTTTAAATTACACATTACCAACAAGAAATTATCCTGCTGTGGAAAACCAATTTTAAGTAGAGACAAGTTTAATGTGTTATTAAGTCTGGTTTGGTTAATTCAAAACTTAATTTTTGAAATATTAAAGAAGATAATGATTTTTTTTTTATTTTAATGCATAATATGTAAAAATAGATATTAATTTCTTTTTTTTTTTTTTTTTTTTTTTTTCATTTCCAAAAAAAAAAAAAAAAAAAAAAAAAAAAAAAAAAATCTACCCAGTTGCTATCAAAATATTTTTGTATATGTACAATTTTAATACAAAAAAATACATAATTTTAGATTTTGTCGAACGGAATATCAATCTGCAAATCGACTTCAATAATTATTCATATGTAAAGAGTACACATCAACTCTTAATTGTAATAATATGTGATATGATGTTGTTATGAACATGATGAACATGAATATGATGACATGATGTTGTTCTGAGTCCACAAAAAAGGGGTGAATAATTATTTTTAATCTAAAAAATTATTTAAAACAGATTAATCTCCTCATCAACAAGATAATCATTCATTTGAAATAAACACTCAATTCCGAAAGATTTTAATTATGTATTTTTTTAAAATTAACATACAACATTTATTGCTAAGATTAACGATTTTCTATTAAGAAGTCAAGTGCTCTACATTTCTTTTTGAATTATCTAGCTTTCAGAAAATGAAAAAAAATAAATTGGTTTACATTTTCTTAAAATATTCTCTTAAAATAAATTTTTGTAAAAGTTAAATTTTACCGCCATATAACTATATATTCTTCCACAAATAATTGCTCAAAATTTATACATACATAGTAAAGTTAAATTTATTGTTAAAGTTAAAGTTAGATTTATCGTTTAACATACATATAACATACACTGCGTAAAAAAAGTAGAAGGACAGTGTTTTTTTGCCAATTAATATCTCTTATTTTCTCCTAACTACCAGATATTTATGCAGATTTAATTTAATGACCCTTTCTTCATTTTAGGCAAAAATTAAACATCTACCACTAATATTAATAATAAAATTTGTATATATAATTTCCGATGCTTGAAAAAAAGTAGAAGGACACTTACTAATATATTTAATTTAGTGAGTTGTTCTTTAGTTAAATAGTGATTTTGTACTTTGTTTTATCTGTTTCTGTCAAAAAAGTATAATTTGTTTAAAAGTTACGCTGTTTCTCCGTTCTCAGAATGTCTAAAGGAATACCTTTGAACGATTTTCAAAAAGGCCAAATTTCCGCTTATCAAAATGATGGTAAAGGTGTCAGAGAGATTGCTCGATTTTTGCAGGTGAGCCCCAACACAGTTCCAAACTTTATCAGAAATCCTTATAAAAATGGAAAGAAAAAAAGACTGGTAGACCGAAAAAGTTAACACCACGTCATGAAAGAAAACTTGTTCGTATGCTTAAGAAGAACAAAGGCAACAAATCAAGCAGGACTTAATCATGTGACGAAACAAACAGTTTACAACTATATTAAAAGATCTAAAAAATTCATTTTAAAAAAACGGAAACATCATCCTAAGTGGACACAAGCTCACATTGATAACCGTTTAGCGTGGGCTAAGGAGCACATGTCCTGGACTACAGAATGGACTTCTGTGATATTTTCCGATGAAAAGAAATTTAACTTAGACGGTCCAGACGGATATCAACACTACTGGCATTGCCTGGGGAATGAAGACGAATACTATTCAACACGACAAATGGGAGGAAGGAGTTTAATGGTTTGGTTGGCTGTTGGATACAGAGGAAGGACAAGTCTCGTTTTCTTAAATGGTAGGCAAAAACATAGACTACATTCAAGTGCTGAATTCCGAGCTTCTTTCTTATGGCTCTGACTTGGGGGGTGAAGAGTGGAAGTTTCAGCAAGACGGAGCTTCCACTCACACCGCGACAGGAGTCAAAAATTGGTTACTAACAAATAATGTGGATATTTTACCATGGCCAGCCAAAAGTCCTGACATTAATATAGTGGAAAACATCCGGGCAATGCCAGTGCGTCGAGTTTATGCTGATGGAAGGCAATTTCATTCGCTAACTCAGCTTCGAGAAGCATTGAAGGACTCGTGGAACAATTTTTGTCAAACAGAAGTTCAATCTCTAAACAATTCACTTAAAAACAGAATATTTGAAGTTATAAAGGCCAATGGGAAGAACATTCCTTATTAAAATCACTATTTTTCCATTCATTATAATGCTGTCCTTCAACTTTTTTTACAAAGTTTCAAAAAAAAAAAAGAAACTATTTTAGTTGCCATTAATATTTTATGTTTGAATATCATAATTCTGATGTTAAAATTGTATTTTTAAAATATTTGTAAAATGTTTATGATAAAACATTTTAGTAAAAATGAAATATTTTTCGGTTATTGTTACAAAATCAAGTGTCCGTCTACTTTTTTTACGTAGTGTACATACGAATGTATGTATATATGTGCATTGGTTTAGATGTTGCTGTCCACCAAGTTGAATAAAAAAGTACAATAAAAGAATTCGCTTCAACATTGTTTGCCACATTTCAAACCGATCACCCTAGCCCAAAAACCCATTTGTTCAACTTTACTACAATTATTTTAACGCCAATGTGATTATATTATTAATAATCCTATCGACATGCTTAAATAAATAAAATTGCTTGGATATCCTAAAATTGATATAAGAAACTTAAAACTAAGATTTATTCTATCATTAATGAATTTAGTTTCAAAATCTTATACTCTTTTGCAATCATTTTAATAAGTTGTATACAAAATAGCAGTTAACGACTTACTCACAAAATCCTCTTTTCAAAGACAGTTACTTTTGTGGTTTGGGAATCTCATTTCCTTCTCCCTTAATCCTCCTCTGTGCAAAATTCTTTTTCGGTTAATCTGTGTTTTCTCATTTGCCGGATTACGTGAAGGGAGTTTTCTGGGGTTTAAATGCGAGGTAGTTAGCCCTAAAATTCCTTCAAGTAGGTACTATCCTCCATCTTAAGTAAGACGGTGTCAAGTCAGATTTCTACCTGTGGGTACTCCATCACGACAGAAGCTGTCTCAATCTCTGTGAGACCACACGGGTGCTTGGACTTGATCTAGTTGTTACTATCCACCAAGTAAGAAACCATAACAAAAGGTTTCGGTTCATCTTCGTTTGCCTCATTTAAAACCAAAGCCGGAAGCCACATTGCTTCAACTTTATTACTATTACTTTAACGCCAATTTGATTATATAATGAATAATCCTATCGATATGTTTAAATAAATAAACTTACTTGAACACCCTACGGATGATATAAAAAAATTTAAATTAAAATTTATTCTAACATTAATTAATTCAGCTTTAAAATCACATACTCTTTTGCAATCATTTTGATAAGTTCATACAAAATAGCAGTTAACGACTTACTCACAAATCCCTCTTTTTAAAGTCAGTTACTTTTGTGGTTTGGAAATCTCATTTCCTTCTACCTTAATCCTCCTTTGTGCAAAATTGGTTTTCGGTTAATCTCTCTTTTCTCGATGAAAATCCCGCGCTGCCTTTCAATTTTACCTTAACTTTAACCGAGTTATTTTATCAATCAGGGAATGTATTTCAAAATTTCCAGCGATATCAGTAAATTCATCCTCTTATTTAGGAAAAATTGTTGTTGAATTTCATAAATTAATTTAGCTTTCAATAAATGCATATACAGAAGAAATTGTTTATTTAGAAGTTTTGAAAGGACAACATAAACATTTCAATATGAGGATTATTTTTAAATTCTTATTCATTAATTTGTATATGTTAGTTTAACATGGTTTCTTTTTTAATCTGCAAAGAATTTATCCTTTGATTTCGATTATTCTTGTATCAAAGATGTATTTGATTTATTTTCAAATTTTATCAAATACACATGAAATTAAATAAATATTTAATGTTTATTTTCAATAAAAGCAGGAATGACTGATATATGGCTGCCATACGATAAATATTTATGTTTTTTGAAAAAAAAATCCTTAATACGTTTAATTTAAGTTAAACTGGCAAACATCACACATGGTTTCGTGTTTGCATAAAATTAAATTAAATCTATTACTTTTTAAAAGTTTATCTAAAAGGTTTACCCTTTTTTGTTTATTTATTATTTTTTGGAGAGATATTGACAAACCTGACAAAAACATTTGCAACTGTGATAAATAAAGGATTTAAATTGAATAATGAAATATGCTAATAAGGGAAAAAAAGAAAAGTATAATTTAAATAATTAATGAATTAGTTACAATAATAATAAATTAATCATTAAATTAATAAGTCATAATGTATATATTACTTTCTCGGCAGGTTTGCTTTTCAGATAAGTTCGTTTTCCAAATCAAGACTGATTAGTCAAAGTTTGTAAGAAGAAGGTCTGGAGAAGAATGTCATCTTGACTGTACTGTTCCAACCGAAACATGTCATATCTATCATGATGACACATTATGAGTGACTAATGTTAGAGGACTAGTCGTCTTCAAATTGTGCAAGGTACTATGAAACAAACTTGCTGTTTGTTTTAAGTACAAATAGTTGTTAATTATTTTGTATGGAAAGGTATTTATCCATTTGGAAATTATAAAAAAATATACATTTGTGTAGACTAACATTATGGCACAATTATTTAAATTCATCTATACCCAAGGTGTGTATTTATGTTAGGATTTTTTTTCAAAGTTTAATTCTTCAAGCACTACAATAAATGGTTTCAGTAAGATTTTCATGCACTCAAATATTGAGTTGATAGTTTTCTTTAATAAATACTCCCTAAACGAAAATTTTGAAGTGCAGTTTAATTCTTAAACACGTTTTCAGGATTCTCATGCATTCAAATATTCGTCGAAGTAATAAACTTTCCGAGGAGTAAGACAGTGAGAACTAATTGCTAAGATGGAAAATTCTTGGAAAATTTAAACTGTCCGCAAATCGGTAAATTTACTTTGACATACTAAATGTTTCTCGTCGTTTATATACGATATGTGTATTTTATTATTTATGTCACTTTTACTGAAAGTTTCTCTAGAAATGACTAAGGAAAGTTGTTCGTTCTAGCTAAATGTTCTTTGCTGCTCAAAATATCCTTTACAAGTTTACTTACTGTAACATTCTATTAGACTTAGAACATTATATTTTAATAATCTATTATCCATTGTTAATTATTTTTTTAACTAATATCCTTATAATATGTAGAAACATTTTGTTTATTGAATTGCACCGAGGTTTTTATTTTGCAACTAAACTACAATTTATACTTTATGCACTATAATGATTTTACTTGTAACATACAAATCATTGGCTTGGTATATAAAACACTGGTCTTCAGATCTGAACGAGCATAATTCAAAACTTTGAACGTGCAGCTGAATTGAAATCTGAAAACTACAGGCCAGAATGTGTCTTTGGAATTGAGCGGGACTGTAAAAACCTTACAGATTCAAACTTTTGGGCAGTTCACTTAAAAATGATAATAGCATAATACGAATACATGGGTCCAACTGCATCAAACAATTGCTTGGGATGATTCTTAGATTGTAATTCAGTTATTCCAAGCTACAAATACAATTTCATTGTTTCAAAATATACATTGAGAAGCACAGTGAAAATGTCTGATTCTGTTTGAATGGCATTTAAATAAGCCATCTTCCTAACTCTTAAGCTTGTCTTCCTTTACTGAGGGTATTGAATTTAACTTCGGAAAATGAGACGAGTCGTTCTCAGCTAGCTGCTAGATATACCTTTGAGATGGGTTCATATATCGTCGATAAATAGATTTTTCCCTGCGTCTTGACATCTAATTGTTCATATGACAAGGACGACCTTTGAAAAATGGGAAATTCCGAAAACACCTTACAGTCCGCAGAATGTTTTAATGAGAGAATGGTAAAATATCGTCTTTCAGCTGCCAAATTAGCTTGAAATCTTACCTTTCATTAAACCACCTTTTGTGCAATGCAGCAGATGAGAGTTTTCAGATTGTATGGACTGAAGAAGATCTCGAATTTCCCTGCAAGTCCACGAGATTAAATAGTATTTACAAGTCTCACGACTACCTCAAGTAAAGGTTTCACATTCAATGTAGATTTACACAAGGTATGTTGATGTATAACGTAATGTAGAAAGACAGAATTGTTACCAGGATAAATTTGATTAAATAACACAAGAAATTGGTGTCATATTGGGTGTTCCATATGTAATAATATTACATATGATTGTTATAGGTAATTTCCAAGTGGAAAGCTCTTCCAGAAATTTACGAAAAATATTACATATAGTAATATCATAATTACATTATATAAATGTAATATATTATTTTTAATTTGCAGCTGTCGAGACAGGACCTTCAAGTGGTCCTGTCTCGACAACTGCAAAGGGGGATTTAGTTATCCTCGAGTGTGTTGACCATTACTGGTGTAGATGAACCTCATGCAGTGCGTATCTTAATTTATTGTATATCTCCCGTTTGCATATCTTGTTCAAGAATGATATCAAGAGTGAGAGTACAAAAAATAGCCCATCACATTTATTAAACAAACCATTAATAACAGTTGGTTGGAGAGCTGTAGAGTGACACTGAATAATATATCTTTGTGAAGAACGAAGAATAAAAGCTTTTTCTAATTTATGGCAACACAATGTGAATACTGTGTAGTCATACAGCGTAATTCGCTTTTATGTGAAAGCCGATGACTGTGTATTGATGAATGCTTGCACATGGTAATGAGCTTGTATTGATACAATGTAGTATAGATGAATCCATGTTTCTACTGGAAAAATGAGATTTGGTGTGTTACCATTCATAATTTACAAAGAATCAATATTTATTTAAAATATGAGTATCATTTATTACGAATAATGTTTATTTTGATCTGAATATTCCATAAAGCATAATTAAGTAACTCAAAAAAGTGAAACTCATCTGTAAGTACAACACTAAAAATAATGTTGAAAACCAAATAGGTTTCCTTCAAATTCTGATATAAATACGTATTTTGTCAATAACTGTTTGCATTTATTAATTTGGTAAACATAGGAATTTCGACAAAGTTATTTGTTCAATAACGTATTAAATGACACGTTAATTTATCTGATACAGTTCTTATATTTATGAAATTTGCTAATTAAAATTTATACTTAAATTGAAACCGATTTCGAATTTTGTATTATAATTTATTAAAACGAATCAGAAAATAATTTTTTTTTGAGTAAAGAATACATGATATAAACTAAATAAAAATATTTATAAAAACGTGTTTTGCTTTATTTTATCGGCTGGCATTAGTTAGGAATTCTACTAAATATTTTATACAAAAGGAATTTTCAATTTCTTATGTTTAATTATATAATATTTAATGTTTATGCGTACGTTATAAAAATATTTTAATTAGCATTGCTATGCTAGAATTTAAAAAAATATAAAGAATTTTAAAATTAAACGTAGAATTAAAAATTAGTAATTTTTAATGAATTATTCCAGTGATCAACAATTTTATATTTCAATGGAGTTTAATTTTACTGCTGGAAATATTTAATCGCTAATACTAAATATCTGAACACACAATAAATATTTAATCTTTTAAATTATTTACTGTGAACGAATGATTTAATGCATTGATGTTGAATTACTGAATAAATTTCACAATGTTTAACAGATTTGCTGCTTAATATGAAGAATATAATTGATGTATATACTTAATTATACATAAAAGAGTGTTGTTTATTAAACGCTCACTAAGCACAGCCTTTTAAAATAAAGTATTTAATTATATCACAAGCATCTATGATACAGCAGATTTCAATCCGAGATATATAAATATTTTATTATTATACAACAGCAAATAATTACTGAAAGTGTTTGTATAAAGACATGAATATTTAATGTTCACTTTATTTTTCTAAAGCACGTTCTGTAAACAATGAAAGCTGTAATTCCATTTTAATTAAGAGGGACAATTTCTATTAAGCATGAATTTAAATGTTAGCATATATATTGTACTAGATTACAATTAAAATATTCGAAGAATTTTGGATAAAAGAGGAAATTAGTTCCAATATATAACATTTTCATGGACAATTAACATTTTAGAATCGTGTTTTAAACAATAAAAGTTTTTTTAATACTAAAATTATATTTTATTTAAATAATTTATTTATTTATATGTATAATTAAAAGGGTGATTTAAATAATAATTTTTTTCTTAAGCTTCGTTATGTATAAGTGGTTTCATATATCCAAATGTTGCATTATATGACAATTTTTTTTTGTTCTAATGCAGCTGGCAAACATTTAGACAGCTTGGTCTTGGATGCCTTAAGGCAAGAGCTGCGCAGACGTTACTCACTTTGCGTTACTCAGGGGGCGCGTGTAACTTGAAGGTAGGCCACGGACGCGGAGTTACAATGCCCCCGCAGCGCTCTACGATCCTGTTAGACCGGGACCTACGGTTTAAAGTGGATTCCGAACCACTAAAAGCATCCATGGCACCGCCGGGAAGCGAACCCTGTGGTACCGAGCGCCAGAGCGCTAGCCATTCGGCCATTCAGGCCCCATATGACAAAAATTTAACTTTTAAAAAATGAATAATTGTATTATATATGTTTTATTAAATGGAAAGATTATTTTATTTAAATAGAAATATAAATAATAAAATAATAATAGAAATATAATAGAAGATTCTTTTATTTAGATATTTATTTTGTTTAGATAGAAAATCGTGACAGAAATTATTGAGAAATGATTTCACAAAATGTAGCATTTCTCTATCGAAGAATTTCGAAACACTTTTTTCACACTTTCTTAATATATGTGGATTTAGAGAGAAATATATTTTTAATCAAAAATAGAAATGCAAGTTTAATTTACAGAGAAAAATTACGAAAATTATATTACAAGTTTTTAATAATTGTGATTCAAGTAATTAGAAACGAATCATTGCTTTTCTGACAATAAAGATAAAATATATATTTTGGAAATGATACCTAAATATAATAAAAAAAAGTTTGATAATGATAAAATTTGAAGAATTTCTTATACATTGAGATGTCAGTTGTGGAAGACCATCATGAACCCGGTCAATAACGTATTTAAAACGCCAGGCAATGTTACAACTTTTAAAACTTTAAAAATGTATAATTGCCTAATAAATGTTGGCTTTTACCAGGTACTAAAATCTCAAATCACATAACACCGCCAGTTAGTCGGTTGAAGGGTCAGGAGATCAAGCTTCTTACTAGCTGATGATCTGCGACGTGCAATTTTATTATTTAGTAGTAATCCAACCAACTTTCGGGAGAATATTACTTTTCAAATTGATTGCATTCGGAGAGGTACATTCTTAGTATTTAGGAGGAATCCAGCTGTAATTCTGCAGGATATAAAGATTCCAATACATTTGTTTCCCTCGAGGTGCAATCTTAGTATTTAGTAGGAATCTAGCTTAAGTTCTGCAGGATATCAGCTGTGTTAAGCTTGTTCAATCAATTTGTTTCCAATTAGCTGTGTTCTGCAACGTACTGTAAAATCTTATTAGAGAGTTTTTGCATACCGTACGTTAGTTACCGTAGGACGTCCGTTAGCTTTTTCTCCCTAGCGCGCATGCTCATAGGAAACTGAGCATGCGCGCTAGGGAGAAAAAGCTAACGGACGTCCTACTGTAACTAACGTACGGTATGCAAAAACTCTCTAATATTTGGTAGATATCCAACTTTATTTCAGCGGGGTACAAAGTTTTCAATCAGTTGCTTTCTGCAAGTAAAATCTTGTAGTATTTTGTGAGAATCCAGCTTTATTTCTTCAGGATATTAGGCTTCTGGTCGGGCCGCGTGTTTCAAAGTGAAACTTTAATTATGGAAGAAACCCATTTCAATCCTGGATGGAATAACCACAAATGATGAGTTACAAGAGACAAAGAAATATACACTGAAGTGACAAAAGTCATGGGATACCTCTTAATATCGTGTCGGCCCTCCTTTCGCCCGGCGAAGTGCAGCAACTCGACGTGGCATGGACTCAACAAGTCGTTGGAAGTCTTCTGCAGGAATATTGAGCCATGCTGTCTCGATAGACGTCCATAATTGTGAAAGCGTTGATGGTGCAGGATTTTGGGCACGAACAGACCTCTCGATGATGTCCCATAAATGCTCGATGGGATTCATGTCGGGCGATCTAAGTGGCCAGATTATTCGTTGGAATTGTCCAGAATGTTCTTCAAACCAATCGCGAACAGTTGTGGCCCGGTGACATGGCGCATTGTCATCCATAAAAATCCCATCGTTGTTTGGGTACATGAAGTCCATGAATGGCTGCAAGTGATCTCCAAGTAGCTGAACATAAGTATTTCCAGTCAATGTTCGGTCCAGTCGCACCAGAGGACCAAGTCCATGCCATGAAAAAACAGCCCACACCATTACGGAGCCACCACCAGCTTGAACAGTGCCTTGCTGACAGTTTGGGTCCATGGCTTCGTGGGGTCTGCGCCACACTCGAACCCTACCATCAGCTCTTACCAACTGAAATCGTGACTCATCGGACCAGGCCACGGTTTTTCCATTCATCTAGGGACCAACCGATATGCTCACGTGCCCACGAGAGTCGCTGCAAGCGATGTCGTTCTGTCAGTAAAGGCACTCGAGTCGGTCTTCTGCTGGAATAGCCCAAGAAAGCCAAATTTCTCCGCACAGTTCTAACAGACAAGTCCCTTGTACGTCCCACATTGATTTCTGCGGTTATTTGACGCAGTGTTGCTTGTCTGTTAGAATTTACGACTCTTTGCAGACGTCGCCGCTCTCGGTCGTTAAGTGCAGGCGGTCGACCACTGCGCTGTCCATGGTGGGATGTTATGCCTGAAATTTCATACTCTCGACACACTCTTGACACAGTGGATCTGGGAATGCTGAATTCCCTAACGATTGCCGAATTGGCATGACCCATGCGTCTAGCTCCAACTAACATTCCGCGTTCAAAGTCTGTTAATTCCCGTCGTGCGGTCATCATCACGTCAAAACCTCTTCACATGAATAACTTGAACAGAAATGAAAGCTCTGCGAAAGCACTGCGCATTTATACCTGTTCTACGCGATGCTACTGCCATTTGAAAATTTGCATATTGCTATCCCATGACTTTTGTCACTTCAGTGTACTTCAGGCATGATTAACTGCACATTCAACCAAAATAATCATTTTTCAGAAAAATTCAAGAAGTTTCAGAAATTGTATTGAGCATAATGATTTACTTCCATGACAAACAAGCAATATTACACTGGTCTTACATTACATTTTAATAGGGTTTTTCATCTTTCACTTTTTAAAACTTATATAAAACAGCACTAATTTTTTTTCTGGGGCGCATCATCATTCGTACAGCCATATTTACACTCATGTCCATAAATTAAAGATAATGAAGTTCAGGCAAAGAAAGAGACAGAAGCAAAACAAATTTGACTTATTTGTAAAGTCTATTTATTAAACAAAAGGTAAAGAGCAAAAAAGATGCTATGTGTTTGACATAAATAATAAAAATTGCGATTTTTACTCCCTGGAGCAAATTTCAAAAAAGAACCTATTTACAAAAAAAAATATATATAACATGGTTAGTATGATGGTTAATATGGAGTATGTCTCCCGGACGATGCAATACAGGCCTTACAACGCCTAGGCATGCTGAGTATCAAATTATCAATCTGATCTTGGGGAATATTACACCACTCATCAAGCAATGCCCTCCGAAGTTTCGGTTGACAAGTGGGAGGGGGTTGACTGGCTGCAATTCGTGGCCCAAGCATATCCCACACATGCTCTATAGGATTCAAGTCCGGTGAGTATGCTGGCCAATCCATACGGGTAATATCCTTCAATTGAAGGCATTCGTCTACAATGTTTGCACAGTGAGGACGGGCGTTGTCATCCATAAACAGAAATTCAGCACCCATGGCGCCCCGAAACAAACGTACATATTGTTCCCGAATGACATCCCGATAGATGTGGCCTGTCATCGTTACACTCTGAATCATGCAGGTCAGTTCTGGAACCAAGAATAATTCCTCCCCAAACGAGCCATCCTGCACCACCGTAACGGTGTCGTTCAATGGTGTTCTCTTGGTGGTAAAGGGTACCTGGCGCTCTCCATATGAAAGTTCGGCGAGAATCAGACTGTAAACTAAACCGCGACTAGTCGGAAAACATCACACAAGACCACTGTTGCGGTGTCCACAAAGCATGCTCTCTACTCCAGGTTAATTGCAGGCGACAGTGAGTTGCGGTAAGGGGAACATATCTGACAGGCCTACGAACATATAGACCAATGTGTCCTAAGCGTCTGTACACGGTCTGCCTTGAAACTGTCGTACCGGTAGCTGAAGAGAGCTTACGAGACAGGTCTGATGCTGTGCTCCGTCTGTTTCTTCTGGCAGTAACTGCTAAATACCGGTCCTCATTCGGCGTTGTAACTCGGGGGGAAACCTGTGCTGTAGCATCTACTCACATTACCATCATCTTGGAATCGTTGCCAAAGCCTGGAGATGACATTCTGGGCGATTCCAAGTTCCTCGGATACTTCCAGCTGGGTACGTCCACATTCCAGACGTCCGATAATTCTACCACGTAAAAAATCATTCAAATGCTTCCTTTGTGCCATAACTATGCGGTTATTGCACTGAAAGGCTTTTAAAGCGCTTGTGAACAATTTTACTTCTTTGCCACTATTCCTTATATACCCCTCTCTTACACTCTCGTCATTGTGACATACTATCCGCACCATCTGGTGGTTTCCTGTAATTTGCATATTCTTCTTCAAGATGTGTGTGATAATTCTACAGGTGAAATTTTATTTTAGAGTTCAATTTCTGTGTGATTCTGAATTATCCTTAATTTATGAATATGAGTGTAAATAAATTATTCAAACTTATAACTACCCAATTTTTTTATTAGTAGCCAATCACTGACACAAATTTCACAGACAAAATTAACAATGATGAAAATTGATGTTTTAGCGATATATTTGGCATGGAATTTGTTGATTTGGTTCCAGATTTTAAAAAACTGGCATTAAATAGTACTTTGTTAAAAATTTAGAAAGTTACTCCAAATTCTTAAAAATCCTTAACAAAGCTTTGTAATCTCACACCCACCTAAACATTCTAATTTTTAAAAATGTATCAAATTCGCCAAATTGTAATCTACAAGTGTCCCCACATTGGAATATAAATTTAGGATAGTATATGCATTGATTGAATATCTCCGTTATTCATAAAATCATATAAATTTGCCATTCTGAAGAAGAATGCATTAATAAAAAAAAAAAAGTATTTCAACAATGGCAGCCTCAAATGGATGTACCATTACAAAAAAGTCCTGGGATTCTTGAAAGATTTGAAAGTGTTCGCATTACATACTTTACTTTTCCTCGTCTATGCTAACATTGCAGAACAAAAGGAACTAGAAAAGTATTGAACTGCTTTCCATATAGTGATGTATATTTTAAAGGATTCCTTTCTTTTTTTTTCCTTTTACACTCTTTCAGGTCTAATGCTTGAAGACACGCGTGGCAAAGTGTCCTCTTCACACATCTGTTCCGTATTTCACTGTCTGAAAGCTGTGTGCGTTCCTGCTCAAGAAATACTTTTTTTCCCATTCAAACTCTTAGGCTTACTTTAAAGATACAAAACTAAACTTCCAGAATAGGGAAAAATATTTAAGAACTATTTAAATTTTCAGTCTCCGATAAAAGCTGGAAAGCACGTTCCTTCTCTAGAATATCAATGCTGTAAGAGAAAAAAATACTAAAAGATAAAAAAACAAAATTACTACAATAACTATTACTTAATTTACAATAGTTAACTATCTATTTACAACTAATAGATACTAACTTACTATTACTAACAATACATACTTATTTAATAACTACTTACAATAATGAAATAATTTATTAAAACTTCCATATACCCAATTTTTTATTAGTAGCCAATCACTGATACAAATTTAACAGATAAAATTAACAATGATACAATGATGAAAATTCATATTTTATTAATGAGTTTAACATCGAAATTGTTGACTTATTTGCAGATTTAAAAAAAAAAAAAAAAACTGGCATTAAATTGTCCTTTGTAAAAAATTTAGCAAGTTACTCCAGGCTTTCATAAATCCTTTGACAAAACTTTGTTATCTTTCTCCCACATAAGCATTATATTTTTTAAGAAGGTATCAAATTCGTCAAATTGTAATCTGCAAATATCTCCCCAGAATTTAAATTTAGGACAGTATAAACACTTGATTGAATATCTACGTTATTCATAAAATCATATAAATTTGTGATTCTGAAAGTAGAATACAATAATAAAAAAAGAAAAGACAACTTCTTTCTTTTTAAATTAAGATCGCCTGTCGTTATGATTTTAAATCAAAACCTGAATTTTGTTTATGTATTTTTATAAATAGTTTAAAATTTGCTGAAGTGTTGGTGAAAACTTAGATTAGTTGCTTTATAAGAGAAGCAGTGAAATTATATTATGACAGTAAATGAATTAACCTGCCAAACATAAATTTTGAAAGATACAAAATTAAATAAAGTTAAATATTTAGATAAACGTTAATTCTGCAATATTAAATAAAACTGATCTTAATAATCTGAATTAATATGCAAGGAAACAATGCAAGAATATGTAAGGAATAAATTGAGAAAAAATGAAATAAAATATTGTAAAGAGAGAAAGGAAAATATAATAACATATTTTTACATTTTCCATGAATATTTTGTTACAAATAATTAATTTGAACCAAAAAATAATAGGGTTCAGAATTCCTTAATTCAACAAATTATTCGTTAAAATTAAATGTCACTAACTTATTATCTCTTACACTCACAGATTGTATTTTCAAATAAAAATTTATACCAATTATCTTTTGTTATGTACATTAATTTTAACGTAATTAGCATTCCTTATACAATGCCTTGATATAATTAAGTAATGGCAAATTATGTAGAAAAGAGATTTTAGAGAAAGAAAAACAATATCCCTCTCTGTATTAAAAAAAATAACAAGTTGTATTTAATACCTTTTAAAAATAACCCTGTGTGTCTCATCTGATACAACTGATGTAAAAAAATTAAACATCAATTTATTCTTCGAAAGAATATAATTCTTTCTCAAAGACTAATTGCATAAAATAACTGAAAAAAATAAATAAATACTAAGGCATTAATTTTGCTTTTAACTGAATTACATCTGTACAACATTATTTTATTTTATTTTGTACGTTAATAAAGTCTTCAAAATATTAAAAAGAAATTTCCATATATTTATAAATAACATTAAATGCAAATAAAATTCTCATTAATGAGTATCCGAATATCATTTTTGCATTTAATTTAATTAGTTTATTCTTCGATTTAAATTTCCTATTTTTTTCAAATGTCTTTTTCTTTATTGAAAAAAAAATATCAGCATTTAAATCCATTAACGAACCAAACCCACAAAAAAATGATGCAAAATTTTTGTATCGATATATAAAAAAACAAAAACAACACCAACAAAAAAGAAATACATCGGTACACAAGTTACCACGGCTATAAGTTAATTAAATCATTTTCGGCTATAATTAGCTCTTGAATATCTTGCATCAATTACCCATAAATTTCCGCTTTTGTCGTGATATTCCCATTCGCTCTATCGGCTGCAAATGGAATACTACATCTCTCACTCTAAAAAGAGACATCTTTCTATTTACAACAGCGCAATATCACCACTTGAAAACATCTTTCTTGTTCATTTTATGAGAGAGTGGGGGGAGACCTCCCTTTTGTTGCTGAGGGTTCCAGTTTTAGATCTTCTATTGTGAGATGGAGAAGACAAACGAGTTCCGCATTTTATGAGACTAATCGTTCACCCGTAGACAATCTCAACAACAATGCGAGGGGAAGCCCCTTTTGCTGATGACTATATTATTGGAGGGACTATCTCTCAAATAAAGACTTGTGAACTTAGGCAAAAGAAAGCTGTTTTACCATGACAGCAAAAGTGAAAGGGATGTTTTCGGTAATTTATGGCTTTAATTTTGCAGGAAATGTTTTGATGTTCTTGTCATCTGAAGCATTATTATTGTAAGCTGGAATTTGCTAATTTATAAATCCGTTTATATATTTTGTTTTAAGTCTTGATGTTCTCAGTGTTTAAGAGTAACAGTGTTAGTCATTTTTTTAAAAAATTATGTTAGTTATTATTAGTTATAAGTTATTAAAAAGGAGGGATAACAAAGACAACATTGTATCTTTCTGATTTTTAAAATAATTATGCAAATGTTCTTTCTTACATCAATAAAATTAATACAAACATTGCAATGTAAATATATATCAATATTAGTCCAGTCATCATTTAATTTCTGGCTCTAATCTTGGAGGAAATGTTTTGATGAGCTTGTCATCTGATGCATCATTATTATAAGATGAAATCATTATAGTAAGCTGGAATTTGTTAATTTTGAAATCTGCTTATGTATAGCTTTTTTTGATTTAAATGAATTATTATTAGTTATAAGTTATAAAAATGATGGATTGTATCTTTATGATTCTTAAAAAATATGTTAATATTATTTCGTACATAAATGCAAATATGTACAGAATATATATGAAAATTAATGCAAATATTTTTATATAATGTTCCAGTTATTATTAGAGTGACTATCTCAGAAATAAAGACTTGAGAACATAGGTGAAGGAAACAGTTTTACCATGGCAGCAAAAGCAAAAGTGATGTTTTCGGTAATTTATGGTTTTAATTTTGCAGGAAATGCTTTGATGTGTTTGCCATCTGCAGCATCATTATTGTAAGCTGGAATTATTATAAGTTTAAATTTGTTAATTTTAAACTCTCCTTATATATAGATTTTTTTTTTTTTAGTCTTGAAGTTCTTATGAACGTTTAAAAGTAACACTATTAAAGCCACATTTTTTAATTTAAGTTAGTTATTATTTGTTATAAGTTATTAAAAAGGATGTAAAATAATACAACATTTTATTTTTCTCATTCTTAAAAAAATATGTTAATATTCTTTCTTACATAAATAAAATTAATGCAAATATTATTATCAATGTTGGTCCAGTTGACATTTTGCATTTAATTCAATTATTTTATTCCTATTTTGAAATGTTCTAGTTTTTCAGAAAGATACTAAAGTCAAAATAATTATTTTTCACCTTATCAATTAATTTAAAACGTAAATAGAATAATTGTGACAATTTTATTCAGATATTATTCTTTTAAATTGTACTTCCGGGAAATAAATTTCATTTCCCTAAAATAAATGCTTTCATTTGCCTTTCATTTATTTAATAAATCTGGAGTTAAAATCCTTAAGTCTTTAAGGAAATTAGTCTACTTAGTACGAATATATCTCAAAAAAAGTCTTAGTTAAAAAGAATGCAGCACTATGACAGAAAAAGTGTAAGGGATGTTTTAATAATTTATGGATTTGAATTTAATGGAAATATTTTTAACTGCTTGTCATCTGCAGCATTATTATTGTAGGCTGAGTTTTGTTAACTTTGCAATCTGTATGTAAGTATTTTTTTTTGAAAGTTTATCCTCACGTTTCTAAAAACAAATTGTTAATTTTTAAATTAAAAATAATAATTGAATAACTGTTTAATTTTGAAGTGATATAGTTTAAAACATCAAAATTATTAATTATAATATTTAAAGATTTTAATTTTGAAGCCAATTTGAATTTTTCTTAGCATATAAAATTACCCTCAGAAATTGTTAAGACTTAAAGTAATGACATACACAAAAAATATATATATAACGATTATAACTTACAAATAAATAAATAAAGGTGCAATTTATACATTTACATTATTTTTTTTATGAATCGCTGACTTTATACATTAACGCTCTTTAAATTTAAAATAACGAGATATATAAATATACTAAATGGAGTTAAATTTTGTAACAAAAATTTAAATTTATTCGCATTCTTTTATAGACATATTGACGTAAAATAATATTAATATAATAATGGGAAAGTTATTTTTAAATACTTCATACTAGATTGAAATATTAATTAAAATATTATTATTTTTATTCATATTGAATTCAAAATTAAATTGTAAATGAATTTAATTTATAAAAATTGATTTAGTTTATGATAAATATATCATAATTGCACTGCATCTGGATGTGTGAAATAAATAAACAATCTAAAAATATATAAATTTTAAGGATAGAATGATATTTTTAATTGTTATAACAATCGATATCACAAGAAAGAAATGATAATAAAAATGCATATATCTTATTACGTTTTATTTGTAATGATTTTACCTGTTCATTAATGTCAGCATATATATTTTATGTTATAATGCGATTTATTACATAAACAAACAAATTGTGATGACTTGCATTAAGTATTAACAAGCCATCAGTTCATTTGGCTTAATGCTTCTGTGAAGCAAATCATTAATAATTGTGAATGCTTTGACTAAGTCATTTCATTTGTGTCTGACAAGACTGGTCTGAGATCTCTTGAAAGTCCTCGAGAAAGTTACGTCTTCTCTGATAAAGTATCCATGAACCGTACTGATGTTGTCTGGGCAATTGCAGCGATGATACTTCAAATAATCCTTCTGTATGACTCAGAATACGTCATGAACATTTCCAGGCATCATTATACGCATTGGTACTGATGTGAGGCTTATAATACACTTCCAGTTGTTTACTGCACAAATAGATACTTTCGAGTAGCATTTACTACTAAGATAATTCTGATTGTTAACAATGAATTTGTCTTCTTACAATTTTATTAATATTATACAAATTTAGATATATTTATTATAATTATCATTGTTACACTGGAATTTTTTTTGCTTAAAATTTTGTCTTTTATTTAAATATTACAGAATCTAACTTTAATATGAAAGTTATGAAAGCTATTATTAAATTATTAAAACAAATATAATAACAATTATAAAAAGTTTTAACATTTTTATTTAAAAAATAACAATGAAAAAAATTAAAGCAATTGACATATTTGCATTTATCATGTATGAATATATTTGATCACTTATTTATGGAGCTTGAATACATAGTTATGTGACGGTGAAATTTAACTTTCATAAAAACTGATCTTTAGAGAATATTTTGAGAAAATGTAAACACATTTATTTCTTTAATTTTCTGAAAGTCAGACACTTCAAAATCAAATATAGAGCAACGTTATTTTATGTTAGAAAATTGTTATTCTTAACAACAACCATTTTAAATAAATTTTAAAACATTAAAACATAATAACGTGGAAGTGAGTGTTTATTTCAAATGAAAGTTTAGGAAATGAAAGTTTATGTTGTGAATGAGGATATTAATCTGTTTCAAATAATTACTTAAATTAACAATAATTATTCACTAATTTTTTGTGGAATCAACTTGAATGAAATCATATTCACATATTTTAACAATTAAGTGTTGAATGCATTCTTTTCACATTATGAATTATTATTGAACTCGATTTTACAAATTTATATTTAGTGCAACAATATTTAAAATAATGGATTTTTTTGTATTAAAATTATGCATATGCATAAATGCAAAAAGAGTTTGAAAGCAAACAGGGAGTTTGTTTAAAAAAAAACAATTATTTTTTTACATGTTATTCATTAAAATCGAAAAAAAACATCATCTTCTTTAATCAATTTCAAAAAATTAAGTTCTGAAATATCCGACATGACTTAATAAAACATTAAAATTTGTTTCTTCTTAAAATTGATTTTTCATAGTAGGAGCGTTTCTTCTTGGTAATGTATAATTTAAATATAAGAATATTTAAAAAGCACAGGAAAAAAAGTAATCACGACTTCATTAATGCAAATAAAATTTCCAATTATTTATAGCAACTACCCCAACGTGTTTCAATTATACTTTTCTTATTTAATTAATTTCACTAAGTATTTCATTCGAATAGATTCTACTGGGTTGTGCCTCAAAATTACCATGGTCGATTTAAAAAGAACAAGCGAGAAATTCACCGAGAATTTTGGTGAAAGTAGAGATAAATAGATTCCGGTAATTTGCAAGGCAAAAGAGATTTACCAGAGAGGCCGATGTTCGATGGATTCCCCTTTCTCAGTGAAAAGGTAAATTACATTTTCAAAACTTCAATATCTTTCGTGCTGTCGTAATTTATACGTTACCTGGATGAGTAGCAAGGATTTAAAAATAATACTTCTAGACCTGCAGACAAACGTGATTATTATGCATAAAGCATCGCACACATCTGGTGGGATCAAACAAATATTTTAATAATATTATTTCACCGATTACCTACGGAATTATTGAACGGATTGGTGGGAGATTAGTGCATTTGATAATTTATCTCTTCTTAATGTCATGGAACTCTTTGCCGAACAGGACTTCTGATTAATGTGTTATGTAATTATTTCGTAATTAAAGACAAAATGGTAATTACGAACCCGTTAATACAGATTATAGAGATTCAATTCTGTAATTACAAGTACATAATGGTAATTTCAGCATTCAAGTCTCCAGAGGAAAATGTAAATAAGATTTTAACGAAGTGCTCAACTCTTGAAAGATATTGCATTTAATTAATAAACGAGCAGTTTAAATGGGAACAGAAATACGAGATGCAGTTTTAGCGTTTATATCATGTGTTCAAAACGAATTTATTTGTTTGGGCTCTTAAATAAGGTACCAAAAACAATTAGGAATTCCAACGTTTTTGATTATAAACAAGCAAATAATTTCAGAGATAGATGTGGTTTATTATCTTTCTTTGATTTGTTAATCGTTATTAATTTTATATTTGATGATGAAATGATCCAATAAACTCTTATTAATAAAGGAAAATTAATAAATTGTTATATAATAATTAATTTTCAAAATTTAGCTACTAGAATTTTACGAGTTTCGCTATAAAAATTTTAATGCCTATATTTACATAAATTGTATATAATTTTGGAAATAAATTCTATATAAAATCTTTATATCGCTATACATACATATTTCTGTATATATTAATATATATATATCTCTATATATATATGTATATCTATATATACCTATATAAAGCTATATACAGGCTTCTAAATTGTATAATAAATTACTTTCAAAGAAATATATGTGATTCGATCTTTTCTTCGTTTGTTTTTTAAGAATTAATTTTATATTAATTTTTTTTTAAACACGTATCATTAACTTTTCCCTATGAAAGACAAATTGGTAATAAAACAACTTTTTTTTTAATATTTAATTAGTGGAATATCATGATTTTGAATATAGTATAAAAAAATTATTATTAAAAAAAAACTATTACTAGTAGTCATTGCTATTTTAAACACTTTAAATCAAAATTATTGTTTCATAGTTTGTGAATTTGGTTTAATAGAACCTGATCCATAAAATTATGTTAAACTTGACAGTTTTTCGACGAGTGTATCACTTTAGAGTGTTAAAATTATTCACTGTCGCATTGTAAACCATTTTGATGATATTGGTTTCCTTTTGCATATTGTATGGGAGAAAATAAATATTAATCAAAATAATTGTATTTTTTAAAAAATATATTTATCAATCCTACATAGTAAAATTATTCATAAAAAGCATTCAATTAGTAGTCAAATGATTAGAATACTTTTATTTGAAAAAAAAATGAAAAATACAGCTGTAATATTCTATATTTTTTAAAAACATTAACAATAAATTTGCATTATTAAAAAAATCAAATATTGATAATTAAAGAAACAAATTTTAGTACTTTGATAAACAATGAATTTATTTCATGGTTTTGTAAGCAATTTAGTCCTACAATTACCGTAATGACTGTTTTCTAATCCAAAAAGATTAATACAGTATACGAAAGCATTTTATTATTAATTAATAAATAAATTATGATTTAGAAAAATGTAAAGTGATCTGCATAAATAAACATTATGATTGTAATTATATCGAAATAATTTTAACAAATTGTTTATTATTGTTCAATACTAATAATTAATAAAAATTAACATGTTATTGTTAATTTGTAAGTGTGTAATTCTAATTATTTACGTGGTTCAGTAAACTTTAAAAAAATATTTAAAATAAATAATAGAAGTGAATTAATTTAAATAATTAAATTTTTTGTTTATTTAATTTTCCTGAATAAATGAGTTTGAGCAATTAAAAAAAAACATGTTTAAAGTACTGAACAGTAATGTTAAAAGTATTGAACTTTTTAGGCCTAATATAAACAAAAGTGAAAAATTTGAATCAAATTACTAAAATTACTAACTTATTAAATTATTAATTAATGACTTACTAAATTACAGAAATGAACAAATTTTGAAATATTAATTAATTGATTTACAAAATTACTAAAATTACTAAAATTTCAATTAACTTATTAAAATTTGAATCAATAATACTAAAAAAAAAACCCCAAATTTTTTTCATTTTCAGTAAAAGAACATTTAAGTACTAATTTACTCATATTATGCCAAATATGGCTTATAATCGAAACTTTTGAATAGTCCACACATCAAATATTTTTGGTAAAAAAAGTAAAATATTTATTAAAAAAGTAAAATATTTTAGTATAAAAAAGTGAAATTAAAATATTTCTTAAATAATTTCATCACATCCATAGGAGACTAAGCATGAAGGTCAAAAGCTAAAACAACTACTAAATAGTTATATACGGCTCGTTGATAAAGGCTAAAAGTATATTAAAACAAAATAAATTATAATTTTTTGGCGAAAAAGTAATAATGTATCTAAAGGTCTAAACAATTTCTTTTGAAAAAAAAAACCATTTTGTTTTTCCCATCTTCTGTCTTAATATATCAGATAAAAGTATCCCGATTCAAATCCATAGAGCTTATTGCAAAGCAGATGGCTACAACTTTATGAATCCGTCACATTCATTAAAGATAAAACTGTTCTCCCAAGAGAAACTATTTAACTCTTTCAAACGAAATAACGAAAAAAATCTTCTGTGGAAGAGAAAAATCTCTATAGATGGCGCAATTTTTCTATACTTTGCATTTTTCCTCATCTTATCCTATTTATGTTTTGCGTCATCTTCAAATAGCGTCAACACCGCTTTCAAAGAAAAAAGAAGATTATAAATGCGAAAGAGAAGACAACTAAAAGAAAAAGAAACACTTAAAAAAAAGGTACCGAAAAAAGAAAGAAAGAAAAGAAAAGAAAAAAAACTCAAGTCTGGGTGGCTCTGTTGTCATATTTTGAATAAGTTATTACAACGTTCATAAATCAAACGGGATTTTAATTACATGCCGATGATTATATGTATATTTTTCCAAGTTTTTGCTAGATTTTTTTTCTTGCCTCTACTGAGCTTTAACAATTGCAAAGGGAATGAAAAGAATTGTTTATTTGTTGGGAAAAAACCATTACCTGCTTATTTCAACAGTTTTGTGTGAGTTTATGTGTAGTGAAATTTATGTATTCTCGGAAGCATTTATTTAGGAAAAAAGTAATAACTGTTTGGCAGCTTATCGTATATGCGTGATTTTTTTTTTTTATGATATTTTTTTCTTAGGCTGTATAATAGGATTGAGTAAGATGCTTAAAATGTAGAATGGAAGATAATTGCTTTGAAAAACTTTTTAATTTAAATATTTATGTTTGAAATCTTAATTAATATTTAATTTATTATTTCACTCATAACATATATTTTATATTTTTTTAATTGATAGCATCATACTGTAGAACATTTTAAGTAAGATTATATAAATGTTTTATTAAAACCCAAAATTTTCGATTACAAGCCATATTTGGAATAATATGAATAAATTAAATTTTTAGTTATCCCATTTATTTCTCTGAAATTAATTTATTACACAATTTAGACGACAGCATATAGGAATATATATGTATATATAGATGTATGGATATATATATAGATGTACTAGTATATATAGATATAGGTATATATATATAGCTTTATAAAGACTTTACATAGCCAAGTTAGAAGACCAGCCATGTTAGTTTAAGTTAAAAATTTTAAAATTAACATAAAATATTTATTGTTAAGCTTAACGATTTTCTATACTTAGAAGTCAAGTGTCCTATATTTGATTTTGAATTGTCTATCTTTCAGAAAATTTAAAAAATAAATTTGTTTCCATTTTCTTAAAATATTCTCTAACAATAAATTTTTGTGTAAAATTTAACAAAAAAAATTTGTAAATTTTTTTTATAAATTTTTTCCGTTTTACCACATATCTATATATTCTTCCATAGATAATTATCAAATATATTCATACTTGGTAAAGTTAAATTTATTTTTAAAGTTAAAGTTAGATTTATTGTTTAACATACATATAACATACGAATGTGTGTATATATGAATGGTTTAGTTTTGCTGTCCACCAAGTTGGATAAAAAAGTACAACAAAAGAATTCAGTTCGTCATCGTTTGCCTCATTTCAAACCGAACACCCTAGCCCGATACCACATTGGTTCAACTTTTCTACAATTATTGTAACGACAATGTGATATTATTAATAATCCTATCGATATACTTAAATAAATAAAATTGCTTGGATACCCTAAAATTGATATAAAATACTTAAAACTAAGATTTATTCTAACATTAATTAATTTAGCTTGAAAATCATGTATTCTTTTGCAATCATTTTTATAAGCTGCATACAAAATAGCAGTTAACGACTTACTCACAAAATCCTCTTTTCAAAGTCAGTTACTTTTGTGGTTTGGAAATCTCATTTCCTTCTACCTTAATCCTCCTCTGTACAAAATTCGTTTTCGGTTAATCTCTCTTTTCTCGATGAAAATCCCGTGCTGCCTTTGAATTTTACGTTAACTTTAACCGAGTTATTTTATCAATCAGGGAATGTATTTCAAAATCTCCAGTGATATCAATAAATTATTCCTCTTATTTAGGAAAAATTGTGCCTGAATTTCATAAATTAATTTAGCTTTCAATAAACGCATGTACAGAAGAAATTGTTTATTTAAAAGTTTTGAAAGGACAACATAAACATTTCAATCTCAGGATTATTTGTAAATTCTTATTTGTTAATTTGTGTGTTAGTTTTTTTTTTTTTTTTTTTTTTTTTTTTTTTTTTTTGTAATCTGCAAAGAATGTTTCCTTTGATTTCGATTATTCTTTGTATCAAAGATGCACTTGATTTTATTTTCAAATTTCACTAAGTACACATAAAATTAAATAAATATTTAATGTTTGTTTTCAATAAAATCAGGAATGACTGATATATAACTGCGATATAATAAATGTTTATGTTTTTTTTTTTTTTTTTTTAAATATCCTGAATACGTTCAATTTAAGTTAATCTGGCAAATATCATATATCGTTTCTTGTTTGCATAAAATTAAATTTAATCCATTACTTTTTTTAGGAGAGATATTGACAAAAATGAAAAAATCATTTTCAACTGTGATAAATAAAGGATTTATCCTTTATGTATTCCATATTGAAATGGAATAATAAAATAAGCACATGGTAAACATATCAAAGACAGAAGTATTCAAGTGGTAATGATTAATGATGGTTGGAATGGGTACCAACGTACAAAATGTTTTAATAGAAGATTGGAAAAGGGAAATTATTAATTGTGGTAATTATTATTCTCTAGCAGTGTTATGAAAATTTATGTACAAAAGTCATACATTATACACTGAAGTGACAAAAGTCATGGGATACCTCTTAATATCGTGTCGGCGCTCCTTTCGCCCGGCGAAGTGCAGCAACTCGACGTGGCATGGACTCAACAAGTCGTTGGAAGTCTTCTGCAGGAATATTGAGCGTTAGACGTCCATAAAAGCGTTGAATTTTGGGCACGAACAGACCTCTCGATGATGTCCCATAAATGCTCGATGGGATTCATGTCTGGCGATCTAGGTGGCCAGATCATTCGTTGGAATTGTCCAGAATGTTCTTCAAACCAATCGCGAACAGTTGTGGCCCGGTGACACGGCGCATTGTCATCCATAAAAATCCCATCATTGTTTGGGTACATGAAGCCCATGAATGGCTGCAAGTGATCTCCAAGTAGCTGAACATAAGCATCTCCAGTCAATGTTCGGTCCAGTCGCACCAGAGGTCCAAGTCCATGCCATGAAAAAACAGCCCACACCATTACGGAGCCACCACAAGCTTGAACAGTGCCTTGCTGACAGTTTGGGTCCATGGCTTCGTGGGGTCTACGCCACACTCGAACCCTACCATCAGCTCTTACCAACTGAAATCTTGACTCATCGGACCAGGCCACGGTTTTCCATTCATCCAGGGACCAACCGATATGTTCATGTGCCCACGAGAGTCGCTGCAAGCGATGTCGTTCTGTCAGTAAAGGCACTCGAGTCGGTCTTCTGCTGGAATAGCCCAAGAAAGCCAAATTTCTCCGCACAGTTCTAACAGACAAGTCCCTTGTACGTCCCACATTGATTTCTGCGGTTATTTGACGCAGTGTTGCTTGTCTGTTAGAATTTACGACTCTTTGCAGACGTCGCCGGTCTCGGTCTTTAAGTGCAGGCGGTCGACCACTGCGCTGTCCATGGTGGGATGTTATGCCTGAAATTTCATACTCTCGGCACATTCTTGACACAGTGGATCTGGGAATGTTGAATTCCCTAACGATTTCCAAAATGGCATGACCCATGCGTCTAGCTCCAACTAACATTCCGCGTTCAAAGTCTGTTAATTCCCGTCGTGCGGTTATCATCACGTCAAAACCTCTTCACATGAATAACTTGAACAGAAATGAAAGCTCTGCGAAAGCACTGCGCATTTATACCTGTTCTACGTGATGCTACTGCCTTCTGAAAATTTGCATATTGCTATCCCATGACTTTTGTCACTTCAGTGTATTTTACTCTTTTGGCAGGTTTGCTTTCAGATGAGTTCGTTTTCCAAATACTGACTGATAAGTCAAAGTTTGTTCAAGATTAAGTAAGCAATTCTCCGACTGATAAACATATGGCATCTATAATGATGTGGTATGTGATAAAATTTAGACGTACTGGTATCTTCAAACTGTGCAAGGTACTATGAAACAAACTTACTAGACTAGGTAAGTACAGTTTGCTGATTGTTTTGTTGTACAAATAGTTGTTACTTTTTTTATTTGGAACGGTATTTATCCAATTTGAAACTATAAAAAAAATATCTATTTGTGTAGACAAACATTATGGGCAAATTAGCTAAGTTCATCTATACCCACGGTGTGTATTTATGCCAGGAATTCTTTTTTTCAAACAAAAGCTTTCAAAATAATGAAAATCTTTCGGGACAGTAGCAATACAATAAATGAGTTCAGAGTAAGAGCCCTGTTCGTTTAAAATTATTGAAGTCTCGAAAACTAACCTTAATGAGTTGATAGTTTTCTTTAACTACTGAATACTCCCTATTGATTACCTCGAAAATTTTGAAGTGCAGTTTAATTCTTCAACCACTGTTGTTTTCAGGATTTTCATGCACTCAAGTATTTGTCGAAGTAATAAACTTTCCTAGGAGTAAGACAGTAAGAACTAATTGCTAAGGTGGAAACTTCTTGGAAAATTTAAACTACCCGCAAATCGGTAAATTTACTTTGGCATACTAAATGTTTCTCGTCGTTTATATACGATTTGTGCGTTTTATTAGTTATGTCACTTTTACTGAAAGTTTCTCTAGAAATGACTAAGGAAAGTTGTTCGTTCAAGCTAAATGTTCTTTGCTGCTCAAACTATCCTTTACAAGTTTGCTTACTGTAACATTCTATTAGACTTAGAACATTATATTTTGATAATGCTATTAAACATTGTTAATTACTTTTTAAACTAATATCCTTATAATATGCAGAAACATTTTGTTTATTGAAATGCACCGAATTTTTTTTATTTTGAAACTAAACTACAATTTAAACTTCATGCACTATTTCAAAACTGACGTTTAAAGGCACAGTGAATCTAATTGAATAGCATTTAAATAGGTCCTCTTCCTAACTCTTAAGCTTTTCTTCATTTACTGAGGGTATTGAATTTAACCTCCGGAAATGCGACAAGTCGTTCTGCTAGACAGACATTTGAAATGGGCTCACATATCGTCGATAAGTAGATTTTTCTTTGAATCTTGACAATTAATGGCTCATATAACAAAGAAGATTTTGAAAATTGAATTTGAATTTTTTGTCCGAAAGCCATTCTGTAACTTGTAACATTTTACAGTCCGCAGAATGTCTTAATGAGAGAATGACACAAGATCATCTTTCTGATGCCAAACTAGCTTGAAAGCACACCTTCCATTAAACCACCTTTTGTGCAATGCAACACAACAGAGTTTTCAGATTGTATGGACTGAAGAGGATCTCGAATTTGCCTGTAAGTCCAAGAGATTATATAGTATTTACAAGCCTCACGATTACAGCAAGTAAAGGTTTCACATTGAATGCAGATTTACACAAGATGTATTGGTTAGTAACGTAGTGTAGAAAGACAGAATTGTTACCAGCATAACTTTGATTAAATAGTACAAGAAATTGGTGTCATATTAGTAATATTACATATGTATCACATAGTTTTTTATGTACGTATTATTAATGTTTATATATAGGTAATTACCAAGTGGAAACCTCTTTACGAAAAATATCACATTCCTAACAGAAATAATTAGCATATATCATATAGTATTATAATAAATACATTATATAAATATAATATATTATTTTTAATTTGCAGCTGTCGAGACATAACCTTCAAATTGGCTGGAGCTACCCGCGGGTCATAGTTTGACTATTCCTGGTGTAGGTGAACCTCATGCAGTGCATATCTTAATTTATTGTATATCACCCATTTGTATATCTTGTTCAAGAGTAATATCAATAGTGAGATTACAAAAAGTAGCCCATCACATATATTTAACCAACCATTAATAACAATTCGTTGGAGAGTTCTAGAGCGACATTGAAAAATGCATTCTTATTTATTAAGAGTAGCTTAGTTTATTTTAATCTAAATATTTCACAAAGCGCGATTAAGCAAACTCAAAAAGTGAAACTCATTTGTAAGTACAAGACTAAAAATAATGTTGAAAACCAATAAGGTTTCCTTCAAATTTTAATATACATAAATACGCATTTTATTGTTTGTGTCAATAGGTTTTTGAATTTATTAATTTGGTAAACATAGGAACTTGGACAAATTTACACTTGTCCAAAAAGTATTAAAGGACAAATTAATTTATCTGATAAAGTTCTTATATTTAAGGGACTTGATAATTAAAATTTTTACTTAAATGGGAACTGATTTCGAGTTTTGTATTAAAATTTATTAAACCGAAGCAGAAAGTAATTTTTTTTTTAAGTAAGGAATCTTTACATGATATAAACTAGATAAAAATTATAAAAACCTTTTTTGCTTTATTTTATTGTTGTGCATTAATTATGAATTCTACTAAATTATTAATGCAAAAGGACTTTTCAATTTCTTATGTTTAATTATATAATATTTAATGTTTATGCGTCCGTTATAATTATACTTTAATTATCATAGTAATGATAATGTTAGAATTTATAAAAATATAAAGAATTTTAAAATTAAATGTAGAATTAAAAATTAGTAAATTTAATTAATTATTCAAGTGATAAACAATTTTATATTTCAATAGAGTTTAATTTTACTGCTGGAAATATTTAATCGCTAATATTAAATATCCGAACTAACAATAAATATTTAATATCTTAAATAATTTACTGTGAACGAATAATTTAATTCATTGATGTTGAATTACTGAATAAATTGCTCCATATTCAACAGATTTGCTGCTTAATATGAAGAATATAATTGATGCATTTACTTAATTATACATAAAAGAGTGTTGTTTATTAAACGCTCATTAAGCACAGAGTTTTCAAATAAAGTATTTAATTATATCACAAACATCTATGATACAGAAGATTTCAATCCGAGATATAATATGAATATTTTATTATTACACAACAGCAAATAATTACTGAAAGTGTTTGTTTAAAGACATGAATGTTTAATGTGCACTTTATTTTTCTAAAGCACGTTCCGTAAACAATAAAGCTGTAATTCCATTGGAATTAAGAGGGACATTTTCTATTACGCATGAATTTCGAAGTTAGTATATATATACTAGTACTAGATTACAATTAAAATATTAATAGATTTTTGGATAAAACAGGAAAACGGTTTAAATATCTTATTTCCTTTGACAATTTACATTTTAGAATCATGTTTTAAACAAAAAGTGTTTTTTATGTAAAAATTATATTTTATTTAAATAATTTATTAATTTAAAGGTATAATGAAACAGATGAATTAAATAGTTATTTTTTTCCTAAGCATCGTTATGTATATGTGGTTTCATATATTTAAATGTTGCATGATATGGTAAAAATTTAACTTTTAAAAATAAATAATTGAGTTATATATATGTTATTAAGATATAAATATTATTTTATTTAGATAAAAATATAAATAATAAAAGAATAATAGAAATTTAATTAAAGATTATTTTACTTAGTTAGTTTATTTCTTTTATTTCGTTATAGTTTAATTATTAAAATCGTGATGGAAATTATTTCATAAAATGTTGCATTTGTCTTCCGAGGAATTTCTTATCCCCTTTTTCACGCTTCTGTATATATATGGATTAAGGGATGAATGTATTTTTAATCAAAAATATAAATATATGTTTAATTTACAAACAAAAAAAAAAGGAAAATTATATTGCTTAGTTTGAAAAATTATGATTCAGATAATTGAAATGAAGCATTACTTATTTTCAAAATATATATATATATATAGGTAAGATGTAGAGGTAAATGAAAAATCTCAAAAACATTGTAGTTGTGAAAGACCCTCAAAAACTTGGTCACGAACATGTATTTAAAACGCTAGAATGTTACTGCTATTGAAAATTTAAAAAGTATAATTGTTCAATAAATGTGGGTTACCACCAGGTACTAAAATCTCCAACCACAGAATGGCAGCCAGTAATTAGCCTGAGTGTTCAGGAGATCTGGCTTCTTACTGGCTGATGTTCTACGACGAGCAATTTTATCATTTGGTAGGTACCATCCAACTTATGTTCGGATCTTTGTACCCTTCGTACTCCCTGCAATTCTTCTCTTGACTTTTACACCCTCTGTATTGTTAGGAACTCTTCACTTGACCCTGCACGCTCCCTTTTCTTTCACCCTCTCCCATTATCGGCTCCAAAGTCTAATGTGCGAAAAAGAAAAGCGTGCAAAATCCAATGTCTAACGTAAGGGTCAACCCGTACTTGAAAGAAAGATCTATCAACCTTGAACTTTCCCCCGTTCGCTTTATAATTTGCTATTGAAATACATGCTGAATACTTACTGTCTATGTGTTAAAATTTTTATTTCAAACTATTCAGAATATGGTGTTTTATAAAACATATTAAAATCCGGAGATAAAAGCACATAAATTATAATTTGTTTCCATACAAATTTATTCCGAATTTTAACAAATTATTTAACGCAATTTCCTATAAAGACAAATTCTTCCCTTTTTAGATTAAGATCTCCTACCGTTAATGATTTTAAATCAAAACCTTAATTTCGTTTATGTATTTTTATAAATAGTTTAAAATTTGTTGAAGGGTTGTTGAAAACTTTGATTAGTTGTTTTATAAGAGAAGCAGTACTGAAACAATACAAACTGTTTTGACAATAAATGAATTAACCTGCCAAACATAATTTTTGAAAGATACAAAATTAAATGAAGTTAAATATTTAGAGAAGCGTTAATTCTAACAATAATAAATAAAACTGATCTTATTAATTTGTATTAATATGTGACGAAACAATGCAAGAATATGTAAGGAATAAATTTAGAAAAATGAAATAAAATATTGTAAAGAGAGAAAGAAAAACATAATAAAATATTTTTTACATTTTTCATTAATGCTTTGTTACAAATAATTCATTTGAACCAAAAAATAATAGGGTTCAGAATTCCTTAATTCAATAAATAATTCGTTAGAATTAAATGTCACTAACTTATTATCTCTTACATTCCCAGATTGTATTTTCAAATAAAAATTTATACGAATTATCTTATGTTATGTACATTATTTTTAACGTAATTAGCATTCCTTATACAATGCTTTGATTTAATTAGGTAACTGCAAATTTTGTAGAAAAGAGATTTTAGAGAAAGAAAAAAAAATATACCTTTGTGTATTAAAAAAATAACAAGTTGTACTTAATGTTTCAAAAATTATTCAATGCTTCTCTTCGTAATTTTATAGACAACAACTGATGTAAAAAAAAAAAAAAAAAAAAATTAAACATCAATTTATTATTCAAAAGAATATAATATTTTCTCAACGTCTAATTGCGTAAAATGACTTTAAAAAAAAGAAAAAAAACAGAAATGCACTAATTTTTTTTTTTAATTGAATTACATCTGTACATCATTACGTTTATTTTATTTTATATGTTAATAAAATCTTCAAAATATTAAAAAGAAATTTCCATACTATATTTACATAAATAAAATTAAATGCAAATAAAATTCTCATTAATGAGGAACCGAATATCATTTTGCATTTAATTTAATTAGCGTAAAATTCCTCGTTTTAAATTTCCTTTTTTTTTTTTTTTTTTTTCAAAAAAATATTTTTCTTTATCGAAAAAAAAAATAAGTGCAATTACATCCATTAACGAACCAAACCCACACAAAAAAAATGATTCAAAATTTATGTATCGATATAAAAAAAAAAAACACAATAACAAAAAAGAAATACATCGGTTCACAAGTTACCACGGCCACAAGTTAATTAAATCATTTTCGGCTATAATTAGCTCTTGAATATCTTGCACCAATTACCCATAAATTTCCGCTTTTGTCGTGATATTCCATTCGCTCTATCGGCTGCAAATGGAATACTACATCTCTCACTCTAAAAAGAGACATCTTTCTATTTACAACAACACAATATCTCCATTTGAAAACATCTTTCTTGTTCATTTTATGAGAGGGGGGGGGAGACCTCCCCTTTTGTTGCTGAGGGTTCCAGTTTTAGATCTTCCATTGTAAGATGGAGAAGACAAATGAGTTCCGCATTTTATGAGACTAATCGTTCACCCGTAGACAATCCCAGCAACAATGCGAGCGGAAGCCCCTTTTGCTGATGACTATTTTATTGGAGGGACTGTCTCTCAAATAAAGACTTGAGAACGTAGGTGAAAGAAAGCTGTTTTACCATGACAGCAAAAGTGAAAGGGATGTTTTCGGTAATTTATGGGTTTAATTTTGCAGGAAATGTTTTGATGGTCTTGTCATCTGTAGCATTATTATTATAAGCTGGAATCATTATAAAACTTAAACTGGAATTGTTAATTTTGAAATCTCTTATGTATGGATTTTTTTTGAGTCTTTACGTTCGTATGAATGTTTAAGAGTAACACTTTAAAGCCAGTTACTTAAATTTAAATTAATTATTATTATTTACAATATTAAAATGGAGGGATCATAAAGACAACATTGTATCTTTCTGTTTCGTAAATACATTATGTTAATGTTTTTTTCTACAATTTTCTGTTTTCTATTGAAATTCTTTTGAATGTTTAAGAGTAACATTGTTAAAGCAATTTTTTAAAATTTAAATTAGTTATTATTCGTTATAAGTTATTAAAAAGGATAGGTAATGAAGACAACACTGTATTTTACTGATTCTTAAAATAATTATGTTAATGCTTTTTCTTACATAAAAACATTAATGCAAATATTTTATCAATTTTGGTGTAGTTATCATTTAAGTATTTAATTAAATTATATTATCCCTCGTTTCAAAAGTTCTAGTTTTTGAAAAATACATTAATATCAAAATAAATATTATTCCTCTTATCATTTGATTTCAAACATAAATAAAATTATTGTGATGATTTTGATCAGATATTATTCTTTTAAATTGGGCTTCAGGGATATAAATTTTATTCCTCTAAAGTAAATGCGTTTCATTTATTTAATAAATCTGGTATTGAAGTCATAAGTCATTAAGGAAAGATTGCAGTACTATGCATGCTTTCCAATGACAGCAAAAGTGAAAGGGATGTTTTGGTGTAATTTATTTCTTTAATTTTGAAGGAAATGTATTTATGTGCTTGTTATCTGCATCATCATTATTGTAAGCTGGATTTCGCTAATTTTGAAATCTGCTTATATATTTTTAAGTCTTGAAATGTTTAAGAGTAACATTGTTAAAGCCACATTTTTAAATTTAAATTAGTTATAAGTTTTTGTTTTACCATGATAGCAAAAGTGAAAGGGATGCTTTAGGTAATTTATTGCTTTTATTTTGCTGGAAAGGATTTGATGTGATTTTCATTTGCGGCATCATTATTGACAACATTTTATCTTTCTGATTCTTAAAATAATTATTCTTATATTCCTTCTTACATAAATAAAATAAATGCAAATGTTATTATCAAGGTTGTTGCAGTCATCATTTAATTTGTGGCTTTAATTTCGGAGGAAATGTTTTGATGTGCTTGCCATCTGCAACATCATTATTGTAAGCTGGAATCATTATAGTAAGCTGGAACCTTTATAGTAAGCTGGAATCTTTATAGTATGCTGGAATTATTATAAGCTGGAGTTTGTTAATTTTAAAATCTGATTACGTAAAGAGTTTTCTCTAAACTTTTGAAGTTTTTTTAACGTTTAAGAGTAACAGTGTTAAAACCACATTTTTTAATTAAAATTAGTTATTATTAGTTATACATTATTAAAAAGGACGGATAATAAAGACAACATTGTATCTTTCCAAATCTTAAAAAAAATTATAATAACGTTATTTCCTACATAAATTAAATTAATGCAAATATTTTTATATATCCAGTCCCGTCATCATTTTGCATTTAATTCCGTTATGTTATCGCTCTTTTTAAATGTTCTAGTTTTTCAAAAAGTTATTAATGTCAAAATAAATATTTTCCATCTTATAAAAAATAAATAAAATAATTGTGATGATTTTAATCAGATATTATTCTTTTAATTTGTGCTTCAGGGAAATAAAATTTATTTCTATAAATTTATAGATACGCTAAATGCAGATTTATAGATATGCTAAATGCAGTTACATTTTCTTACAAAAAATAAATTTATTCTCATCTTTTTATAGACATATTGGCATAAAATAATATTAATATAACTATATCAATTTCTTATAAATAAATCAGGCTATATTGAAATAATGTATTATTTTTGTTCCTATTTTGCACAAAATAAAATTGTAAATGGATTTAATTTATAAAAGTTGATTTATTTTATGGGAAATGTACCATAATTGCACTGTATTTGAATCTATGAAATAAATATACAAATATAGAAAATATATAAATTTTAAAGTTTTTTTTTCTATCTAATGCAGCTGGTAAACACTTAGACAGCTTGGTCTTAGATGCCTTAAGGCAAACGCTGCACAGACGTTACTCACTTTGCATTACCCAGGGGGCGCGTGTAACTTGAAGATAAGCCTCGGACGCGGAGTAACAATGCCCTCGCAACGCTGTACGATCATGTTAGACCGGGACCTACGATTTAAAGTGGATTCCGAACCCCTACAAACATCCATGGCACCGCCGGGACTCGAACCCGAAACCTGTGGTATCGAACGCCAGGGCGCCAGCCACTCGGCCATTCAGGCCCTTATAAATTTTAAAGTTAAGGCATATAAATTTTAATATAAATAAAATAAAAAATAAAATAAAAATAGACATAAAGGACATAAAATATATAAATTTTAAGGTTATTTTAGATTTAGAGGAGTCTTGCACGTTTAAAAGATTTTATACCTAAATGTTTCTTTAAAGAAAAAAAATGCGAGAAGTAATACGCAATATACAACTAAATGAAATTAATTTCAAGAATTATGTGACAAAATGTTATTTTTGATTGTTACAACAATCAACCTCAAAATATCACATTTCTTCTTTAAATAAATGATAATAAAAATTGTATATATCTTATTAATTTTTATTTGTAATATTTGTACGTGGGCATTAATGAGAACATATAAATTTTTCATTTTATTATGCAATTTATTACATAAATAAACCAATTGTGAGACTTGAATCAAGTATTGACAAGCCGTCAATTCATTTGGTTTAATGCTTCTGTGAAACAAATCATTAATAATTATGAATGCTTTGACTAAGGCGTTTCATTTGTGTCTGACAAATCTGGTCTGAGATCTCTTAAAAGTCCTCGAGGAAGTTACGTCTTCTCTGATAAAGTATCCATGAACAGTACTGATGTTGTCTGGGCAATTGCAGCTATGATACTTCAAATAATCCTTCTATATGACTCAGAATACGTCATGAACATTTCCAAGCATCATTATACGCATTGGTACTGATGTGAGGCTTATAATACATTTCCAGTTGTTTACTGTACAAATAGATACTTTCGAGTAGCATTTGCTACTAAGATAATTCTGATTGTTAAGAATGAATGTAACTTCTTGCAATTTTATTAATATTAATGAAATTAAGATATATTTATTATAATTATCATTATTACATTATTACATTAATTATTTATTATAGTTGCCATTATTATATTTTTATACAAAATGTAATAATTATAATTATAAAAAATTATCTTTAATAAATAAAAATTTGTTTGCTTAAATTTTTTTTTATTTTTTTTATTTAAATATATATATAATTTAACTTTATTATATATGTTTTGAAAGGTATTATGAAATTAATGACATAAATATAATAAAAATTATAAATAAAAAAGATTTATTTTTATTTAAGAGGAATAACATTAAAAAATAACAACTAAATTATTTATAAATTTAAATTTATTATGTATGGATACATTTCAGCACTTATCTATGGAACTTAAATATATATTTGAAGATAAAATTAACTTTTATAAGAACTGAGAATATTTTGAGAAAATACAAACAAATTTAGTAATATTATTTTTAATTTTCTGAAAGACAGACAATTCAAAATCAAATACAGAGCATGTTATTTCGAAAAAAGAAAATCCTTAATCTCAGTAATAAACAATTTATGTACATTTTAAGATATATATAATGAAAATCACGTACAAGTGAGTGTTTATTTCAAAGAACAGTTTTTAAAATGAAAGCTTATCTTGTGCAAGAGGAGATTTATCTGTTTTAAATAATTACTTAGATTAAAAATAAATACTTACCTTTTTTTTTTGTGGATTCAGTCACCATAATCAAAATCATAATCACATATTCTAAGAGTTGAAAATGTGTTTCAATTAAGAGTTTAATGTATACACTTTACATATGAATATTTATTGAAATCGATTTTATAAATCGCTATTTCGTGCGCTAATATAATAAATAATTGATTTTTTTTTGTATTCAAATTGTGCATATGCATAACTACAAAGATATTTTCAAAGCAAATTGGTAGTTTTATTTAACAAAAAAAACTAAGAAGATTTTGTTTTAACATATTATTGATTAAAAAATCATTATCGTCTTCAATCAAGTTCAAAAAATTAAGTTTTGAATTATCCAACAAGACTTAATAGAACATTAAAACTTAAAATTGGTTTTTTTAGTAGGCGCATTTCTTTTTGGTAATGTGTGATTTAAATGGAAGAATATTTAAACAGCACAGGTAAACAAAAGTAATCACGATTTCATTAATGCAAATAAATTTTAAAATTATTTATAGCAACTACCCCAACGTGTTTCAATTATACTCTTCTTATTTAATTAATTTCAGTAAGTATTTCATTCGAAGAAATTCTACCTCAAAATTATCATCGTCGATTTCAAAAGAACAAGCGAGAAATTCACCGAGGATTTTGCTGAAAGTAGAGATAAATAGATTCCGGTAATTTGCAAGGCAAAAGAGATTACCAGAGAGGCCGATGTTCGATGGATTCCCCTTTCTGAGTGAAATGGTAAATTACATTTTCCAAACTTCAAAATCTTTCGTGCTGTCGTAATTTATACTTTACCTGGAATGAGTACCAAGGTTTTAAAAGAAATACTTCAAGACCTTCCACACTGCAGACAAACGTGATTATTATGCATAAAGCATCGCGCACATCTGGTGTGATCAAACAAATACTTTAATAATGTTATTTCACCGATTACCTACGGAATTATTGAACGGATTGGTGGCAGATTAGTGCATCTGATAATTTATCTCTTAATGGCATGTAACTCTTTGCCGAGCAGGACTTCTGATTAATGTGTTATGTAATTATTCCGTAATTAAAAGACAAGATGGTAATAACGAATCCATTAATACAGATTATAAAGATTCAATTCTCTAATTGCGAGTACATAGTGGTAATTTCAGCATTCAAGTCTCCAGAGGAATATGTAAATAAGATTTTAACGAAGTAATCAACTCTTGAAATATATTGCATTTAATTAATAAACGAGCTGTTTAAAGGGGGACAGAAATACGAGATGAAGTTTTCGTCTTTATCTCATGTGTTCAAAACGAACTCATTTGTCTGGACTTTTATATCAGGTACCACAAACAATTACCAATTTCAACGTTTTGGATTTTAAACAAGTAAATAATTTCAGAGGAAGAGGTGAGCTGTACTTTTCATTTGTTAATCGTTATTAGTTTTAAATTATGTGAAATGCCTCAAAACTCCTATAAATTGTATATAATGATTACTTTTCAGTATTTAATTATTATAATATTACGAATTTTGTTACACATTTTATTGTTTTGAAACTCACCAAGGATTTTCCGAAGGTCTAAACAATTTCTTTGGAAAAGAAAACCATTTTGTTTTTGTCATCTTCTGTCTTAATATTTCAGTAAAAAAGTATCCCGATTCATATCAATAAAACCTGTTACAAACTGTTTAAAAAAAGAAGACTAAATCTTTATGAATCCGTCACATTCATTAAAGATAAAACTTTTCTCCCAAGAGAAACTATTCAAGTCTTTCAAACGAAATAATGAAAAAATATCTTCAGTGGAAGAGAAAAATCTCTATACATGGCCACAATTTTTCTACACTTTGCATTTTTCCTCATCTTATCCTACTTACGTTTTGCGTCATCTTCAAATATCGTCAACACCGCTTTCAAAGAAAAAAGAAGATTATAAATGCGAAAGAGAAAACAACTAAAAGAAAAGAAACACATAAAGAAAAAAATATAGAAAGAAATAACAAATCAAGTGTGGGTGCCTCGATTGTCATATTTTGGATGAGTTATTACAACGTTCATAAATCAAACGGGATTTTAATTACATGTCGAAGATTATATATATTTTTCCAAATATTTGGTGGATTTTTTTGTCTTACTTCTACTCTGTGCTAATAGTTGCAGAGGGAATGAAAAGAATTGCTTATTTGGTGAGGAAAAAACCATTACTTGCTTTATTTCAACAGTTTTGAGTGCATTGAGATTTAAAATTTATGTATTATCGGAATCATTTATTTAGGAAAAAAGTAATAACTTTTTGACAGCTTATCGCATATTCATGATTTTTATTCCATGAAAATTTTTTTCATAAGTTTTCTAATAGGATTGAGTAAAATACGTAAATTTACCATGGAAGCTAATTGCTTTGAAGCACTTCTTAATTTAAATATTTATATTAAAAATAATAATTAAAAATTCTTAAATTACCTCCTCATAACATGTATTATATATTTTTAATTGATAGCATCATACTGTAGAACAATTTAAAAAATCTTGTAAAAATGTTTTAATAAAACCCATAATTTTCGATTGTAAGCCATATTTAGCAAAATATGAGTAAATTAAACGTTTATTTGTCACATTTATTTCTCTGAAATTAATTTATTATACAATTTAGAAGAATGTATATAGATATATATGTATATATAGATGTATGGATATATATAGGTATACTAGTATATATAGATTTAGATATATATAGCTTTCTAAAGACTTCATGTAGCCAAGTTAGAAGGCTTTATATAGAATTTGTTTCCAAAATTATATACAAGTTATTTAATTTTATTCATTTAAATTTGTATAACAAAAATCATAATATTATAATAATTAAATATTGAAAATAATCATTATATAATAATTTATTAATTTTTCCTTTTTTACTAAGAGTGTTTTGTGACATTTTACCAAATAAAAAATTAATGATGATTATCTTATGAAAGAAAAATAATAAACCACATTTCTTTCCCTGAAATTATTCGCTTTTTATAATCCAGAATGTTGGAAGTCGTAATTGTGTGTGGTATCTTATTTACAATACCAAACAAATAAGTTCGTTTTGAACACATGAGGCAAAGGTAAAAATTGCATCTTATATTTCAGTTCCCATTTAAAGAGCTCGTTTATTAATTAAAGGCAATATCTTTCAAGAGTTCAGCACTTCGTAAAAATCTTATTTACGTATTCCTCTGAGATTTGAATGCTGAAATTACCACTGTGTACTTGTAATTACAGAATTGAATCTGTATAATCTGTATTAACGGATTCGTTATTACCATCTTGTCTTTTAATTACGGAATAATTACATAATACATTAATCAGAAGTCCTGCTCGGCAAAGAGTTTCATGACATTAAGAGATAAATTATGAAATGCACTAATCTGCCAAGAATCCGTTCAATAATTCCGAATGTATCGGTGAAATAACATTATTAAAGTATTTGTTTGATCACATCAGATGTGTGCGGTGGTTTATGCATAATAATAACGTTTGTCTGCCAGTCTGGAAGGTCTTGTAGTATTTCTTTTAAAACCTTGGTTCTTATTCCAGGTAACGTATAAATTACTACAGCACGAAAGATTTTGAAGTTTTGAAAATGTAATTTACCTTTTCACTGAGAAAGGAGAATCCATCGAACATCGTCCTCTCTGGTAATCTCTTTTGCCTTGCAAATTACCGGAATCTATTTATCTCTACTTTTAGCAAAATCCTCGGTGAATTTCTCGCTTGAAATAGACGATGGTAATTTTGAGGTAGAATTTATTCGGATGAAATACTTAGTGAAATTAATTAAATAAGAAAAGTATAATTGAAACACGTTATGTTAATTACTATAAATAATTGGAAATTTTATTTGTATTAATGATTTGCATTACATTTTTTTCCTTGTACTGTTTAAATATTCTTCCATTTTAATTACACATTACCAAGAAGAAACGCTTTTCCCAAGAAAAACCAATTTTAAGAAGAAACAATTTTTAATGTTTTATTAAGTCTTCTTGGATAATTCAAAACTTAATTTTTTGGAATTTGATTCAAGAGGAGAATGATTTTCTTCGATTTTAGTGAAATTATTCACTAAATAGTATGGAAAATAAAAAAAATAATCAATTTCTGTAATTTACAGGGAAAAAAAAATCTGCCCATTTGCTTTCAAAATATTTTTGCATATCTACAATTTTAATAAAAAAAACATACCTAAAATATTGTAGCACGAAATATCAGTTTGTAAAATCGATTTCAATAATTATTCTTTTGTAAAAAGTACACATTCAACTCTTTTTATAATATGTGATACGATGTTGTTTATGAACATGAATATAGTGCCATGATGTTTTTCTAGTTGAGTCCACAAAAAAGGGGGGGAATAATTATATTTAATTTAAATATTTCTCATGAATTTCATTGATCACTTATTAAAATTCATATAAAATAGCAACAATTTTTTTATGGGGGGATCATTTGTGCAGCCATTGTGCGTCGTCATTTGTGCAGCCATATTACATACCTATTATAAAAATTCTTCTTTATCTCCACATATCTTAAAATTTAAAATTTTCTTTGTCATTTAGGAATCTTGTATTAATATAATTCAATGCAAGTTATTATCAAAAATATTTAAAACATATTTTAAAATAAATGTTTAATTAAAATTATAAAAGTTCGATGTAAATGTCCATGGCCAGATATGTGTGTAGTCTTAATTCAGTGTTGTTTCACGTTTGAAACTGAATTAAATCTTTATATAATAACTTTTTCCTGCCATATTTATTAAAACTTGTTAAGACAGCTCTGCACAACTAATAACAGATAACACATAAACAAAATTATAAATCAAATAAACTCATGTTTGTGAAAATTGCAACACCATGAAGGACTTACGCGAGTGAGCTGAAATTTTCAGGAAATGCAAATTAGCGCATGGTATGCGAATGATTAGAATTTCAAATCCGTAGCGCATGCGTATGCTGAGCAGCGCCCTCTGAACGGCGGATGATTCCGAATAAGTAGACGGCCGTAGCGAGGCGTGTATGGTTATCGGTGGTTATCGTTAGCTCAATCTTTACTTACGCCTCTTTGACGAAAGAGAGCGGGATTTGAACAACTTACAGAGTTTGAACGGGGGAGAATCATCGACCTTCGTGAAGCTGGATTGTCTTATCATGCAATAGCCGCTCGTATGCAGCGTAACAGCAGCCCAGTGATGCGCCTTGGAAGCAGTGGACGGACGAGTGTCGGACAACTCGGAAATCCGGGAGTGGACCCCAAAATGTGACGTCAGCTCGCGATGATGGATACCTGGTCCGCACGGCGCTGACGGACCGTACAGCTTCCTCTAAACAATTGGCAGCACAGTGGTCAATAGCTACAGGTGTTTCATTGTGTGCTTCATCAATTCGTAGACGTCTGCTGCAGCGTGGACTGCGCGCAAGGACTCCTTTATACAGGATCCCTCTCACGCTAAACCATAGCCGCCTGCGGCTTCAATGGGCCGCTCAGCATAGAGACTTTCGTGCTGATTGACAGCATGTCGTGTTTTCTGACGAATCCCGCTTTAATTTGTGGTACCATGATGGCCGCATTCGTGTGCTATGCCGGTGAACGCCACCTTCCGGAGTGCATTATCCGGAGTTATGGTCTGCGGTGCCATAGCATAGCATGGACGATCTCAATTGCTAAGAATTGTGGGTAATCTGAACAGCAACCGGTACATCAGTGAAGTTCAACAGCCCCAAGCTGTTTCCTTCCTTCAAAGCTTGCCAGGCGCTGTATTTCAACAGGACAATGCCCGCCCTCATATCGCTAGGACTGTTCAATCCTTCTTTGCAACGCGGCAGGTACAGCTTCTTCTTGGCCTGCGTATTCCCCGGATATGTCGCCGATTGAACATTGTGGGATTTCGTTGGTCGGCGTCTCGCTCGTGATCCTCGTCCTGTTGCTTCTGCAGACGAACTTTGGGTGCGCATACAAACAATATGGAATGCTCTTCCTCAGGCAGACATTCAAAATTTGTTTGACTCCATGCCACGTCGTGTAGCAGCACTTATTGCGGCGCGTGGTGGCTACACAAAATACTGATTCCGATCTCTTGTTATTGTTTGTTTGCTTTGAACATTTAATCATTTATTTGTCCACTACCACTCAACTGTGTATTAAATTTCATTCAATTATGACGATTCCTTCATGGTGTTGCAATTTTCACAAAAAATGAGTTTATTTACAAAATCAACTTAATGTTCTTTTAAGGTCTTTGTCCCCTCCATACTCCCTGCAACTCTTCTCTCGACTCTTACACACTTCGTATTATATGGAACACTTCACTAGACTCTGAACACTCCCGTTTCTCTTTCTCCCTCTTCCATTATCGGTTCCAATGTCTAAAGGGCGGAAAAAAATCGTAGAAAGTCCAAAGTCTAACGTAGGGTCAACCCGTCCTTGAAAGATAAATCTATTAACCCTGAACTCTTCCTTCTCCGTTTTTGATAATTGGTTACTTGAAAGCATGACGGATCCTTACTTTCTATACTATAAAATTTTGTTAACTATTCAAAATATAGTATTTTTTAAAGCATATTAAAAATTGCACGTAAAATTATTAAATTATAATTATTTTCCATATAAATTTATTCTCAAATTTAACAAATTATTTAATGTAATTTCATTTGAAGACATATTCTTCATTTTTTAGATTAAGATCGCCTATCGTTAAAGGTTTTATATCAAAACCTGAATTTTGTTTATGTATTTTTATAAATAGTTTAAAATTTGCTGAAGTGTTGGTGAAAACTTTGATTAGTTGCTTTATAAGAAAAGCAGTGAAATTATGTTTTGACAGTAATTGAATTAACCTGCCAAATATAAATTTTGGAAGATACAAAATTAAATAAAGTTAAATATTTAGATAAACTTTAATTCTACAATAATAAATAAAACTGATCTTAATAATCTGAATTAATATGCGAGGAAACAATGCAAGAATATGTAAGGAATAAATTGAGAAAAATAAAAAAAATATATTGTATTGTGAGAAAGGAAAATATAATTAAAATATTTTTATATTTTTCATAAAAGTTTTCTTACAAATAATTTATTTGAACCAAAAAATAATAGGGTTCAGAATTCCTTAATTCAATAAATAATTCGTTAAAATTAAATGTCACTAACGTATTATCTCTTACATTCACAGACTGTATTTTCAAATGGAAATTTATACCAATTATCATATGTTATGTATGTTACTTTTAACATAATTAGCATCCCTTACACAGTGCCTTCATATAATTAGGTAACTGTAAATTATGTAGAAAAGATATTTTACAGAAAGAAAAAAAATATACCTTTGTGTATTAAAAAAAAAATAACAAGTTGTATTTAATGTTTCAAAAATTATTCAATGCTTCTCTTCATAACTTTATCGACTACAATTGATGCAAAAAAATTAAACATAAATTTATTCTGCAGAAGAATATAATTCTTTCTCAACGACTAATTGCATTAAATGACTTAAAAATAAGAAACAAAATACTAATGCATTAATTTTGTTTTTAATTGAATCACATCTGTGCATCATTAATTTTATTCCATTTTGCATGTTAATAAAGTCTTCAAAATATTAAAAAGAAATTTCCGTACTAGATTTACATAAATAAAATTAAATGCAAATAAAATTCTAATTAACGAGAATCCAAACAACATTTTGTATTTAATTTACTTAGTTTTTTCCTCGTTTTAAATTTTCTTTCTTTTTTTTTTAAATTTTCTTTATCGAAAAAAAATGTGTGCATTTAAATCCATTAACGAGCCAAACCCACAAAAAAGAATGAAGCAAAGTTTATGTATCGATATCAAAAATTAAAACAACAACAAAAAAGAAATGCATCGGTACACAAGTTACCACGGCCACAAGTTAATTAAATCATTTTCGGCTATAATTAGCTCTTCCATATCTTGCACCAATTAACCAAAAATTTCCGCTTTTGTCGTGACATATCATTCGCTCTATCGGCTGCAAATGGAATACTACATCTCTCACTCTAAAAAGAGACATCTTTCTATTTACAACAGCACAATATCGCCACTTGAAAACATCTTTCTTGTTCATTTTATGAGAGGAGTGGGGAGACCTCTCTTTTGTTGCTGAGGGTTCCAGTTTTAGATCTTCCATTGTAAGATGGGGAAGACAAATGAGTTCCGCATTTTATGAGACTAATCGTTCACCCGTAGACAATCTCAGCAACAATGCGAGGGGAAGCCCCTTTTGCTGATGACTATTTTATTGGAGGGACTATCTCTCAAATAAAGACTTGAGAACGTAGGTAAAAGAAAGCTGTTTTACCATGACAGCAAAAGTGAAAGGAATGTTTTCGTGTAATTTATGGCTTTAATTTTGCAGGAAACGTTTTGATGTGCTTGTCATCTGCCGCACCATTATTGTAAGCTGGAATTTGTTTATTTTGAAATCTGCTTATGTATATTTTTCTTTGAAGACTTGAAGTTATCCTGAATGCTTAAGAGTAACATTGTTAAAGTCAAGTATTTAAATTTAAATTGGTTGCTATTATTTACAATATTAAAAAGGACGGATAATATAGACAACATTGTACCTTTCTGATTCTTAAAATAATAATGCTTATGTTCTTTTTTACTTAATTAAAATTAATGCAAATATTATTAAAAAATCGTTAATCTTAGCAACAAATATTTTATGTAAATTTTAAAATATACATCATTAAAATCCCATGTTTATTTCAAATAAATTTTTTGAAATGTATGATTGTCTTGTGTATGGGGTGATTAATATGTTTTATATAATTACTTAGATTTAAAATAATTATGCATCTATTTTTTTGCGGATTCAACAAGGACACCATCACGCCCTCATGTTCACATAGTTTGCCAATTAAGTTTTGAATGTGTCCTTTTTACATATGAATAATCAATTTTACAAATCGATATTTCGTGCTACAAAGTTTAAAATAATATTTTTTGCATTAAAATTGCACATCATGCAAAAAAAACCAAAAATACTTTGAAAGATCAGTGGTAGTTTTATTTAACATTATTCTATTTACTTATTCAATCTTCTTCATTAAAATCGAAAAAAAAAATTATCATCGCTAATCAATTTCAAAAAATTAGGTTTTGAATTATCCAACAAGACTTAATAAAACATTAAAACTTGCCTATTCTTCAAATTGGTTTTTCGTAGTTGGCGCATTTTTTCTTGGTAATGAGCAATTTTAAAGGAAGAATATTTAAACAGTACCGGGAAAAAATGTAATCAGGACTTCATTAACGCAAATAAAATTTCCAATTATTTATAGCAACTACCCAACGTGTTTTAATTATACTTTTCTTAATTAATTAATTTCACTAAGTATTCCATTCGAATAAATTCTACTGGGTTGTGCCTCAAAATTACCGTTGCCGATTTCAAAAGAAAAGAGAGAAATTCACCGATGATTCTGCTAAAAGTAGAGATAAATAGATTCCGGTAATTTGCAAGGCAAAAGAGATTACCAGAGAGGCCGATGTTAGATAGATTCCCCTTTCTCAGTGAAAAGGTAAATTACATTTTCAAAACTACAAAACCTTTCGTGCTGTCGTGATATATACTTGGATGAGTAACAATATTTTAAAAGAAATACTCAAAAACCTTCCAAACTGCAGACAAACGTGATTATTATGCATAAACCATCGCACACATCTGGTGTGATCAAACAAATACTTTAATAATGTTATTTCACCGATTACCTGCGGAATTATTGAACGATTGGTGGGAGATTAGTGCATTTGATAATTTATCTCTTAATGTCATGGAAATCTCTGCCGAGCAAAACTTCTGATTAATGTGTTATGTAATTATTTCGTAATTAAAAGACAAAATGGTAATTACGAACCCGTTAATACAGATTATAAAGATTCAATTCCGTAATTACAAGTACACTGTGGTAATTTCAGCATTCAAATCTCCAGAGGAATATGTAAATAAGATTTTAATGAAGTGCTCAACTTTGAAAGTTATTGCATTTAATTAATAATGGAGCTGTTTAAATATGAACAGAAATACTAGATGCAATTATCGCTTTTATCTCATGTGTTCAAAACGTACTTATTTGTTTGGGCTTTTAAGTATGGTACCACAAACAATTACGAATTCCAATGTTCTGGATTATAAACAAGTAAACAATTTCAAAGAAAGAGATGTGGTTTACTTTTCATTTGTTAATCATTATTAATTTTATATTTGGTGAAATGCCCCAATAAACTGTTATTAATGAAGGAAAACCCAATAAATTGTCATATAATGATTACTTTTCAACATTTATTAGAATATGATGATTTTGTTATAAAAATCGATTTTGCTAAAAGTAGAGATAAATAGATTCCGGTAATTTGCAAGGCAAAAGAGATTACCATAGTTCCATATTCAATGGATTCTCCTTTCTCAAAATGATAAATTAAATTTTCAAAACTTCAAAATCTTTCTTTTTGTTGTAATTTATACATATATATATTCTCGGAGGGTTTTCAGAAAATTAAAAAACAAAAAATGAATATTTTTTTTTTCATATTATTCATTAAAATTGGAAAAAAAATTCATTATGTTCTTTAATCAATTTAAAAACGTTAGGTTTTGAATTATCCAGAAACACTTAATAAATATTGAAACTTGTTTCTTCTAAAAGTTGGTTTTTCATAGTAGGCGCATTTATACTTGGTAATGTGCAATTTAAAAGAAGAATATTTAAACAGTACAGGTAAAAAAATGTAATCAGGACTTCATTAATGCAAATAAAATTTCCAATTATTTATAGCAACTACCCCTACCTGTTTGAATTATACTTTTCTTATTTAGTTAATTTCACTAAGTATTTCATTCAAATAAATTCCACTGGGTTGTGCCTCAAAATTACCATCGTCCATTTAAAAAGGACAAGCGAGAAATTCACCGAGGATTTTTCTAAAAGTAGAGATAAATAGATTCCGGTAATTTGCAAGGCAAAGAGAGGCCGATGTTCAATGTATTCCCCTTTCTCAGTGAAACGGGGAATTACATTTTCAACACTTCAAAATCTTTCGTGCTGTCGTAATTTATACGTTACCTGGAATGAGTACCAAGATTTTAAAAGAAATACTTCCACACCTGCAGACAAACGTGATTATTACGCATAAACCATCGCACATATCTGCTGTGATCAAACAAATACTTTAATAATGTTATTTCATCGATTACCCATGGAATTATTGAAAGGATTGGTGGCAGATTAGTGCATTTCATAATTTATCTCTTCTTAATGTCATGGATCTCTTTGCCGAGCAGGACTTCTGATTAATGTGATATGTAATTATTTCGCAATTAAAAGACAAGATGGTAATTACGAACCCGTTAATACAGATTATACAGATTCAATTCCGTAATTACAAGTACACTGTGGTAATTTCAGCATTCAAATCTCCAGAGGAATATGTAAATAAGATTTTAATGAAGTGCTCAACTTTTGAAAGTTATTGAATTTAATTAATAAAGGAACAGTTTAAATATGAACAGAAATACTAGATGTAATTATCGCGTTTATCTCATGTGTTCAAAACGGATATAACGTTCTTATTTGTTTGGGCTTTTAAGTATGGTACCACAAACAATTACGAATTCCAATGTTCTGGATTATAAACAAGTAAACAATTTCAAAGAAAGAGATGTGGTTTACTTTTCATTTGTTAATCATTATTAATTTTATATTTGGTGTAATGCCCCAATAAACTCTTATTAATGAAGGAAAACCCAATAAATTGTTATATAATGATTACTTTTCAACATTTATTAGAATATGACGATTTTTGTTATAAAAATGGATTTTGCTAAAATTAGAGATAAATAGATTCCGGTAATTTGCAAGGCAAAAGAGATTACCATAGTTCCATATTCAATGGATTCTCCTTTCTCAAAATGATAAATTAAATTTTCAAAACTTCAAAATCTTTCTTTTTGTTGTAATTTATGCGTATATATATTCTCGGAGGGTTTTTAGAAAATTAAAAAAAAAAAAAATGAATATTTTTTTTCATATTATTCATTAAAATTGAAAAAAAAAATTCATTATTTCTTTAATCAATTTAAAAACATTAGGTTTTGAATTATCCAGAAACACTTAATAAATATTAAAACTTGTTTCCTCTAAAAGTTGGTTTTTCATAGTAGGCGCGTTTATTCTTGGTGTTGTGCAATTTAAAAGAAGAATATTTAAACAGTACAGGTAAAAAAATGTAATCAGGACTTCATTAATGCAAATAAAATTTCCAATTATTTATAGCAACTACCCCTACCTGTTTGAATTATACTTTTCTTATTTAGTTAATTTCACTAAGTATTTCATTCAAATAAATTCCACTGGGTTGTGCCTCAAAATTACCATCGTCCATTTAAAAAGGACAAGCGAGAAATTCACCGAGGATTTTTCTAAAAGTAGAGATAAACAGATTCCGGTAATTTGCAAGGCAAAAGAGATTGCCAGAGAGGCCGATGTTCAATGGATTCCCCTTTCTTAGTGAAACGGTGAATTACATTTTCAAAACTTCAAAATCTTTCGTGCTGTCGTAATTTATACGTTACCTGGAATGAGAACCAAGGTTTTAAAAGAAATACTTCCACACCTGCAGACAAACGTGATTATTACGCATAAACCATCGCACACATCTGCTGTGATCAAACAAATACTTTAATAATGTTATTTCACTGATTACCCATGGAATTATTGAAAGGATTGGTGGAAGAGTAGTGCATTTGATAATTTATCTCTTCTTAATGTCATGGATCTCTTTGCCGAGCAGGACTTCTGATTAATGTGATATGTAATTATTTCGCAATTAAAAGGCAAGGTGGTAATTACGAACCCGTTAATACAGATTATAGAGATTCAATTCTGTAATTACAAGAACATAGTGGTAATTTCAGCATTCAAGTCTCCAGAGGAATATGTAAATAAGAGTTTTACGAAGTGCTCAACACTTGAAAGATATTGCATTTAATTAATAAATGAGCAGTTTAAATGGGAACAGAAATACGACATGCAATTTTCGCCTTTATCTCATGTGTTAAAAACGAACTTATTTGTTTGGGCTTTCAAATAAGAACACACCAATATTACAAACAATTATGATTTTCATTGTTCTGGATTTTAAACATGTAAATAATTTCAGAAGAAGTGTGGTTTACTTTTCATTTGTTAATCCTTATTAATTTTATATTTGGTGAAATGTCTCAAAAATCCTAGAAATTTTATATAATGATTACTTTTCAATATTTAATTATTATTACTATTACGAATTTTGCTACAAATCTTTTTGCTTTGAAATTCCCCAAGGATTTTGCCAAGGTCTAAACAATTTCTTTTGAAAAGAAAACCATTTTGTTTTTGTCATTTTCTGTCTTAAATTTTCAGAAAAAAAGTATCCTGATTCAAATCTATAGAGCTTATTACAAAGTAGATGACTGCATCTTTGTGAATCTTTCACATACCCTTGAAATTTTCAAAAAATACTCCCGACATTATTATTAGATCATACTAATTTCATAAAAATTTTGTTTTAGTTCATTATAATAATTTTGTAATTTTATATACAAGCACTTAAATAAACCCGGAAAGGAAAAACCTCAACAAAACATATGGTCTTACAAAATCTATTTTATACTTTGAAATCTTTCAATTTATTACATATTGTAGAGATCATATAGTATCGTTAATGAAAACTCCAACTTGCATTACAATGAAAAAAAGGTCATTATGTTCCGTTTTTAAAATAAAATATGACTTCGAAATAAGAGATTTCGTAAATAATTTCATCATATGCAGGTCACAAGCTCAAACTCTAAGATAAAAGCTCTTTGATAAAGAATATAAAGATATTAAAACAAAATAAATAATCATTTTTTGGAGAAGAAAAATTAAAATGTAGCTAAATGTCTAAACAAATTTCTTTTGAAATAAAAACCATTTTGTTTTTGTCATCTTCTGTCTTAATATTTCAGAAAAAAAGTAACCCGATTCAAATCCATAGAGCTTATTACAAAGTAGATGACTGCATCCTTATGAATCCGTCACATTCATTAAAGACAAAACTTTTCTCCCAAGAGAAACTATTCAGTCTTTCAAACAAAATAATGAAAAATGATCCTCAGAAAAATCTTTATAGATGGACGCAGTTTTTATACACTTTGCATTTTTCCTTATCTTATACTATTTATGTTTTGTGTCATCTTCAAATAGCGTCAACACCGCTTTCAAAGAAAAAAGAAGAAGATTATAAATGCGAAAGAGAAGACAACTAAAAGAAAAGAAACACATCAATAAAAAGATACAGAAAGAAAGAAAGAGAAAAAGAACAAATCGAATGTGGATGCCTCTGTTGTTATATTTTGGATAAGTTATTACAACAGTCATAAATCAAACGGGATTTTAATTATATGCCGAAGATTATATATATTTTTGGTGGATTTTTTTTTCTTGCTTCTACTCTGTTTTAACAGTTGCAGTGGCAATGAAAAGAATTGCTTATTTTGGGGGAAAATACCAATACTTGCTTTATTTCAACAGTTTTGCTCAACAGTTTTTTTCCCGGAAGCATTTATTTAGGAAAAAAGTAATAACTGTTTGACAGCTTATCGCATATTCATGATTTTTTTTTTCCATGAAAATTTTTGTCATAAATTTCCTATTGGATTGAGTAAAATACTTAAAATGCACAATGCAAGCTAATTGCTTTGAAACACTTTTAAACTTAAATATTTATATTAAAAATATTAATTACAAATTTTTTTATTATTTCACTCATAACATATATTATATCTTTTTAATTGATAGCATCATACTGCAAAAAAATTTAAAAAAAGCTTGTAAAAATGTTTTGTTAAAACCCATAATTTTCGATTGTAAGCCATATTTGGTATAATATGAGAAGATTAAACCTTTAGTTATCACATTTATTTCTCTTAAATTAATTTTTAGGCAATTTAGAAGACTGTATACAGATATATGTGTATATATATATATATATAGGTATGGATACATATAGGTATACTAGTATATATAGATATAGGTGTACATAGCTTTATAAAGACTTCATACAGCCAAGTTAGAAGGCTTTATAAAGAATTTGTTTCCAAAATTATATAAAATTTATTTAAATCTATTCATTAAAATTTTTATAACAAAAATCATAATAATATAACAATTAAATATTGAAAATAATCATTATATAATAATTTATTAATTTTTCCTTTATTAATAAAAGTTTATTTGGGCGTTTCACCAAATATAAAATTAATAATGATTAACAAATGAAAGAAAAATTATAAATTACATGCTTATAATTCAAAACGTTGGAATTTGTAATTGTTTGTGGTACTACATTTAAAAGCCCAGACAAATGAGTTTGTTTTGAACACATGAGATAAAGACGAAAATTGTATCCTGTATTTCTGTTCCCATTTAAACAGCTCGTTTATTAATTAAATGCAATACTTTTCAAGAGTTGAGCACTTCGTTAAAATCTTATTTAAATATTCCTCTAGAGACTTGATCGCTGAAATTACCACTGTGTACTTGTAATTACAGAATTGAATCTTTATAATCTGTATTAAAGGGTTCGTAATTACCATCTTGTCTTTTAATTACGAAATAATTACATAACACATTAATCAGAAGTCCTGCTCGGTAAAGAGTTCCATGACATTAAGAAGAGATAAATTATCAAATGCACTAATCTCCCACCAATCCGTTCAATAATTTCGTAGGTAATCGGTGAAATATCAGTATTAAAGTATTTGTTTGATCACACCAGATGTGTGCGATGCTTTATGCATAATAATCACGTTTATCTGTAGGTCTTGAAGTATTTCTTTTAAAACCTTGGTACTTATTCTAGGTAACGTATAAATTACGACAGCACGAAAGATTTTGAAGTTTTGAAAATGTAATTTACATTTCCGCTGAGAAAGGGGAATCCGTCGAACGTGGTAATCTATTTTGCCTTGCAAATTACCGGAATCTATTTATCTCTACTTTTAGCAAAATCCTCGGTGAATTTCTCGCTTGTTCTTTTGAAATCGACGATAGTAATTTGGAGGTAGAATTTATTCGAATGAAATACTTACTGAAATTAATTAAATAAGAAGAGTATAATTGAAATACGTTGGGGTAGTTGTTATAAATAATTGGAAATTTTATTTGCATTAATGAAGTCTTATTTACATTTAACTAACTATTGTTTACACATAACTATATATTCTTCCATAGATAAGTGCTCAAATATATTCATACATGATATTTTTCAAATTTGTAAATGATTTAATTTTTATTTTTATTGATATTTCTGTTAAATAAAAGCGATAAAACTTTTAAATTTTTTGTTATATGTGTTTCATTAATTTGATAACATCTTTCATAACATTAATAATAAAGTTAAATTCTGTATATTTTAAAAAAAAAAAGAAAATTAAACAAATAATTTCCAATGCATTATAATGCAATAATGATAATTATAATAAATATTAATAAATTTCATTCAGATGAATAAAATTGTAACAAAACAAATTCATTGTTAACAATCAGAATTATCTTAGTAGCAAATGTACTCGAAAGTATCTATCTATTTGTACAGTAAACAACTGAAAGTGTATTATAAGCCTCACATCAGTACCAATGCGTATAATGATGCTTGGAAATGTTCATGACGTATTCTGAGTCATATAGAAGGATTATTTGAAGTATCATTGCTGCAATTGCCCAGACAGCATCAGCACGGTTCATGGATACTTTATCAGAGGAGACGTAACTTCCTCGAGGACTTTCAAGAGATCTCGGACCAGATTTGTCAGACACAAATGAAATGCCTTAGTCAAAGCATTCACAATTATTAATGATGAGTTTCACAGAAGCATGAAACCAAATGAACTGATGGTTTGTTAATACTTACTTAAAGTCATCACAATTGGTTTGTTTATGTAAGGAATTACTTAATAATGAATTACTTAATAAATGATTAAGATGAACACCCCAAAAAACATTACAAATAAAAAGTAATAAGATATATACATTTTTTTATTATCATTCCTTTATAATAACTTACAGACAGAAACATTATATTTTGAAATCGTTTGTTATAATAATCAAAAATAGATTCCGTCACAAATTATTTAAAATAATTTTATTCATTTGTGTAATGCTTATTACTTCTCTCATTTTTTCAATTCCTTCTATTAGCTCACACTCTCCCTATATATATCTTGTTCAAATTTTCAATCGTTCATAACATATTTTTTATTCATCCACTCAAGTTCAAATACATTTATTTGAACATGTAGGGGATGACACTTGATGTTAATACAGTTTTTTCAAATATTAATTCAGTAATTAAATTTAATTAATAAATTTTATTTTTTTAGATTTAAGTTGCATATATTTGCCAATGGATGGCGCCAGATAAACATTAAAAAACGAATGAAAATTAATTAATGATTTACGATATTACTGAAATACCTAAATTATTAAATTACTAGGTAATGAATTAATAAATTACTAAAATTACTAAATTATTAATTTATTAATTAATGAATTTACTAAATTATTAAATTATTAATTAATGAATTACTAAATTTTTAAATTATTAATTAAGGAATTGCTAAATGACTAAAAGTGCTAAATTTTGAAATTGATAATTAATTGATTAATAAATTACTAAACTTAACAAATTATTAAATTACTGATTAATGAATTACTGAAATTACTAAAATTTGAATCAATAATTCTCCAAAAATAACATTTTTTTTTCATTTTCAGTAAAAAAACGGTTGATAATTTAATTTAGTCATATTACGCCAAATATGGCTTATAATCAAAAATTCTGAATTTTAATAAACATTTTACAAGGTTTTTTTTTTCTTTTTTTTAACTTTTTCTTCTATGATGTCATCAATTAAAAACACATAATACATGTTATGAATGAAATAATCAATTAATTTTTAATTAACATTTCAAAAATAAATATTTTATTTAAATAGTTTTTCAGAGCAATTAGTTTCCATTCTACATTTTAAATATTTTACTCAATCCTATTAAAGAACCTAGAAAAAATTATCATGAAAACAAATCATGAATATACGATAAGCATATACGATAAGCTGTCAAACAGTTATTGCTTTTTGTCTAAATAAATGCTTCCGAGAATACATAAATTTTAAATTTTTTAATACCAATGCACACAAAACTGTTGAAATAAAGCGAGTAATGTTTTTTTTTTCTTCACCAAATAAGCAATTATTTTTATTCCCACTGCAACTATTAGCACAGCAAGACGAAAAAATCCAGCAAAAACTTGGAAAAATATATATAATCTTCGGCAAGTAATTAAAATCCCGTTTGATTTATGACCGTTGTAATAACTTATCCAAAATATGACAACAGATGCACCCAGACTTAATTTTTTCTTTCTTTCTTCATCTTTTTCTTTATGTGTTTCTTTTCTTTCAGTTGTCTTCTATTTCGCATTTATAATCTTCTTTTTTTTTTGAAAGCGGTGTTGACGCTATTTGAAGATGACACAAAACATAAATAGGATAAGATGAGGAAAAATGCAAAGTGTAGAAAAATTGCGGCCATCTATACAGATTTTTACTGAAGATCTTTTTTTTTTTTTCATTATTTCGTTTGAAAGACTTGGATAGTTTCTCTTGGGAGAAAAGTTTTATGTTTAATAAATGTGACGGATTCATCAAGATGTAGTCATCTACTTTGTAATAAGCTCTATGGATTTGAATCGGGGTATTTTTTTCTGTAATATTAAGACAGAAGATGACAAAAACAAAATGGTTTTCTTTTCAAAAGAAATTGTTTAGACCTTTAGCTACGTTATTATTATTTTTTTCCCAAAAAATATGTTTATTTGTTTCGTTTTAATATCCTTTTAGTACTGGTTTGAGCTTTTGACTTTCATGTTTAGTCTCATATGGATATGATGAAATCATTTACGTAATCTTTTATTTGGAATTCATATTTTATTTTAAATTATTTGAGCATAATGCTAATCAACATTTTTTGTAGATTAAAGAACATTTTTTTTTAATTCTAATTCTTGTGACATTTTTCATTAAAGATATAGGATCTCTAGAATATGTAATATATTTAAGTATTTCAAAGAATAAAATATTTTTCCTAGTACTGTAAAACTATAGTTTTTGCTAATGTTTTCGCCTAATGGGTTTATTTAAACACTTGTATAAAATATTACAAAATGAATCAAATTACTAAATTATTAAATCATTAATTAATGAAATACTGAATGACTAAATTTTTAAATTATTAATTAATTACTTAAAAAATTACTAAAATTACTAAATAATGGATCACTGAAATTTGAGTTAACTTATTCAAATTTGAATCAATAATTTAAAAAAAAATCCAACATTTTTTCATTTTTAGTAACAAACGTTTAAGTACTAATTTATTCATATTACTCCAAGCATGGCTTATAAACGAAAAACCTGGGATTTCATAAAACATTTCACAATTTCTTTGTAAATTTTTCTTCAGCATGATGTTATAAAAACAGGTATAATTCCTGTTATGAGTGAAATAATAATTTAATTCTAAATTAATATTTAAAACATAAGTATTAAAATCAAAAAGCAATTAGCTTCCATTCTACATTATACCATAATATTTTACTCAATCCTATTATAAAGCCTAAGAAAAAATTATCCTGAAAAAACAATCATGAATATTCGATAAGCTGCCAAATAGTAATTACTTTTTTCTAAACAAATGCTTCCGAGAATACATAAATTTTAAATCCAAAATAAGCAATTCTTTTCATTCCTACTGCAATTGTTAAAAGAGAGTAGAAACACGAAAAAAATTCAGCAGAAACTTGGAAAAATATATATAATCTTCGGCGTGCAATTAAAATCTGTTTGATTTATGACTGTTGTAATAACTTATCCAAAATATGACAAGGGAGGCACCCAGACTTGATTTTTTCTTTCTTTTTTTTCTTTCTGTATCTTTTTCTTTATGTATTTCTTTTCTTTTAGTTGTCTTCTCTTTCGAATTTATAATCTTCTTTTTTCTTTGAAAGCGGTGTTGACGCTATTTGAAGATGACACAAAACATAAACAGGATAAGATGAGGAAAAATGCAAAGTGTAGAAAAATTGCGGCCATCTATAGAGATTTCTCTTTTCCACTGAAGATCTTTTTTCGTTATTTCGTTTGAAAGACTTGAATAGTTTCTCTTGGGAGAAAAGTTTTATCTTTAATGAATATGACGGATTCATAAAGATGTAGTCATCTACTTTGAAATAGACTCTAGGGATTTGTATCGGGATACTTTTTTTCTGAAATATTAAGATAGAAGATGACAAAAACAAAATGGTTTTCTTTTCAAAGAAATTGTTTAGACCTTTAGCTACATTATTATTTTTTTTCTCCAAAAAATGATTATTTATTTTGTTTTTATATCCTTTTAGCCTTTATCAAAGAGCGGTATAGAACTTTCTAGTAGTGGTTTGAGCTTTTGGCATTCACGTGATGAAATTATTTACGAAATCTTCTATTTGGAGGTCATATTTTATTTTAAATAACTGAGCATAATGTCGATCTACATTTGTTATAAATTAAAGAACTTTTATTTTCATTCTAATATATGTTAAGAAATTTTTCATGATATACAATCTCAACAACATGTAATAAATTGAAAGATTTACATAATTATAATAATGAATTAAAACAAAATTTATGTAATGTTAGTATTATATAATAATAATATGAGGAGAATTTTTGTAAATTTCAGGTGAATGTGACGGAGTTATTGAGATGCAATCATCTACTTTCTAAAATGCTCTATGAATCGGAATACTTTATCCAAAGCCATTTTGGTTTTGGATTTATGGTAAAAGTATTGAATTTATCAGGTGTTATATACATAAAAGTGATACATTGAATCAAATTACTAAATTATTAAATAATTAATTGATGAAATACTAAATTATTAAATTATTAATTACTTACTTAATAAATTACTAAAATTATTAAATAATGAATTACTAAAATTTGAATTTACTTATTAAAATTTGAATCAACAATTCTGAAAAAAAACAACAACATTTCTTTCACTTTCAGTAAAAAAACTTTAAGTACTAATTTACTTGTATTACATCAAATACGTCTTATAAATGAAAATTCTAGATTTTAGTAAAACATTTTTAAAAGATTTTTTCTTAAATTTTTTTCAGCATGATGTTATCAATTAAAAAAGATGTAAAGATATAATTATGAGTGAAATAATATTACATTTATTTTTAATTAACATCTCAAGGCTAAAGATATTAAAAAAAATTTCAAAGCTGTCAGCTTCTATTCTACATTTTAAGTATTTTACTCAATCGTATTATAAAACCTATGAAAAAATTATATTGGAAAAAGAAATAATGCATATACGATAAGCTGTCAAACAGTTATTGCTTTTTGTCTAAATAAATGCTTCCGAGAATACATAAATTTTAAATCCCAATGCACACAAAACTGTTGAAATAAAGCAAGTAATGTTTTTTTTACTCCAAATAAGCAATTCTTTTCATTCCCACTGCACCTGTTAAACTGAGTAAAAGCAAGAAAACAAAAAACTTGGAAAAATATATATAATCTTCGGCATATAATTAAAATCCCGTTTGATTTATGAACGTTGTAAGAACTTATCTAAAATATGACAAGACAGGCACCCAGACTTGATTTTTTCTTTCTTTCTGTATCTTTTTCTTTATGTGCTTCTTTTCTTTTAATTGTCTTCCCTTTCGCATTTATAATGTTCTTTTTTTTCTTTGAAAGCCGTGTTGACGCTATTTGAAGATGACACAAAACATAAATAGGATAAGAGGAGGAAAAATGCAAAGTGTATAAAAACTGCGTCCATCTGTAAAGATTTTTCTGAAGATCATTTTTCATTATTTTGTTTGAAAGACTTGAATAGTTTCTCTTGGGAGAAAAGTTTTATCTTCAATGAATGTGACGAATTCATAAAGATGTAGCCATCTACTTTGTAATAGGCTTTATGGATTTGAATCGGGATACTTTTTTTCTGAAATATTAAGACAGAAGATGACAAAAACAAAATGGTTTTCTTTTCAAATTACATTGTTTAGATCTTTAGCGACATTATTATTTTTTTCTCCAAAAAGAATTATTATTTTTTTTTAATATGCTTTGACCTTTATCACAGAGAGGTACTGATCATATTGTCGATTTTCAATTAACATTTGTTATAGATTAAAGAAGTTTTTTTCATTCTAATATATGTTACATTTTTCATTGATGATATATGAACTCTTCAATATATAATATTTTCAAATATTTCAATGTATAAAACAGATTTTCTAGTACTGCAAAAACCATACTTTTTGTTGATGTTTACATCTAACGAATTTATTTAAACCCTTTTATAAAAAAAATCAAAATTTTTATAATGAACTAAAACAAAATTTATATAAAGTAAGATTTATCTATTGATAATGTCATAAATATTTCTGAAAATTTTGAATGTAATTGACAAAAGTCTTACTATTAGATACTCTTTATAAAGAAGGTAGATGCATGTGATTTTCCATACACCTTTATTATATCATATTATAAGAATGCAGATTCAGACAAATGTATTTATTTTATAGTTTCTGAATACTTTTTTTTCTTTGAAATATTTGATGCATGGAATATCATTTTACAAAGGCCTAAGCTTCCTAATCCTAAAAAATTCTTGCCCTATCCTTTTTGTTTCATAAATAAAAAAAAAAAATTACAATAAAGAATACACTAGCATTTACTTACATTCTACATTTAATATGATAATATAAAGGAATAAAATATTATGCGAAACAATATAAATAATAATAAATTCAACAAACGTGTTTAAAATTCATACATGATTTTGATTGAAAATAATAAACATCGCTGATATTATTTAATTGTCAGTAGATAAAATTTTCTTCATAAAAATGAAAATCCAAAGCCGTTTTTAATTTGAGTTTATGGTAAAAGTATTGAATTTTTTAGACGTCACATAAATAAAAATGAAAAATTTGAATCAAATTATTGAAGTTACTAAATTATTAAATTATTAATTAATGAATTACTTAATTACTAAAATTTGAACTAACTTATAAGAATTTTAATCATTAATTATCAACATTTTTTTTTCGTTTTTAAGAAAAATAACGTTTAAGTACTAGTTTACTCATATTACGCCAAATATGACTTATAATGGAATTTTTTAAAAACTTCAGCAGCTACTTCTACTGCATGATATTGTCAATTAAAAAATTATATAATACATGTTATGAGTGAAATAATTAAATAATTCTTAATTAACATATCAAAGATAAATACTTATATTATAAAGTTTTTCAAAGCGTTCAACAATTAGGTTCCATTGAGCATTTTAAATATTTTACTCAAACCTATTACAAAACCTAGGAAAAAATTATCATGAAAAAAAAAAATCATAAATATGCTATAAGCTGCCAAACAGTTATTATTTTTTTCCTAAATAAATGCTTCCAAGAATACATAAATTTTAAATCCCAATGTACACAAAATTGTTGAAATAAAGCAAGTAATATTTTTTTCCAACAAATAAGCAATTCTTTTCATTCCCACTCCAACTGTTAAAACAGAATAGAAGCAAGAAAAAAAATCCAGCAAAATCTTGGAAAATATATATAATCATCGGCAAGTAATTAAAATCCCGTTTGATTTATGACCGTTGTAATAACTTATCCAAAATCTGACAGCACAGGCACCCAGACTTGATTTTTTCTTTCTTTCTTTCTGTATCTTTTTCTTGATGTGTTTCTTTTCTTTTAGTTGTCTTCTCTTTCGCATTTATAATCTTTTTTTCTTTGAAAGCGGTGTTGACGCTATTTGAAGATGACACAAAACATAAATAGGATAAGATGAGGAAAAATGCAAAGTGTAGATGCATCTATAAAGATTTTTCTCTTCTCCTGAAGATCTTTTTTCATTATTTCATTTGAAAGACTTGAATAGTTTCTCTTGGGAGAAAAGTTTTATCTTTAATGAATGTGACGGATTCATAAAGATGTAGTCATCTACTTTGTAATAAGCTCTATGGATTTGAATCGGGATACTTTTTTTCTGAAATATTAAGACAGAAGATGACAAAAACAAAATGGTTTCTTTCGAAAAGAAATTGTTTAGACATTTAGCTACATTTTAATTTTTTTCTCCAAAAAATGATTACTTATTTTGTTTTAATATCATTTTAGCTTTTTAGAGGTATATAAGTAGTTAACAGTGGTTTGAGCTTTTGACCTTCATGCTTAGTCTCATATGGATGTGATGACATTATTTACGAAAAGTTTTATTTTGAAGTCACATTTTATTTTAAATTACTTCAGCATAATGTTGATCAACATTTATTTTAGATTAAATAAATTTGTTTTCTTTCTAATGCATGTTATATTTTTCTATCACGATATAAGATTTCTACAATATTTAATAAATTGAAAGATTTCAAAGCACAAAAAGATTTCCTAGTACTGTAAAACCTTAATTTTTGTTGATGTTTTCACCTAACGAGTTGACATAAACACTAGTATAAAAATTACGAAATTATTATAATGAACTAAACAAAATTTATATAAAGTTGTATTATCTAACAATATAATATAATTAGGAATATTTTTGATAATTTTAGGTGAAAGTGACGGATTCATAAAGATGTATTAATCCAGAAAAGCTATTAATTACTAATTTACTCATATTACACCAAATATGGTTTATAATCGAAAATTCTATGTTTTAATAAAAAATTTCTGAATTTTTTTAAAAATTTTATTAAATTTTACTACAGCATGATGTGATCAATTAAAGAGATATAATACATGTTAAGAGTGAAATAATAAGTTAATTTTTAATTCATATTTCAAAGATAAATAGTTAAATTAAAAAGTTTTTCAAAGCAATTAGTTTCCATTCTGCATTTTAAATATTTTACTCAATCCTATTAAAGAGCCTAAGAAAAAATTATCATGGAAAAAAATCATGAATATTCGATAAGCTGTCAAACAGTTATTATTTTTTCTAAATAAATGCTTCCGAGAATACATAAATTTTAAATCCCAATGCACACAAAACTGGTGAAATAAAGTAAGAAATGGTTTTTTTTTCTCACCAAATCAGTAATTCCTTTCATTCCCACTTCACCTATTAAAACTGAGCAGAAGCAAGAAAAAAATTCAGCAAAAACTTGGAAAAATATATGTAATCTTCGGCATGTAATTAAAATCCCGTTTGATTTATGACCGTTGAAACTTATCTAAAATATGACAACAGAGGCACCCAGACATGATTTTTTTCTTTCGTTCTGTATCTTTTTCTTGATGTGTTTCTTTTCTTTTGGTTGTCTTCTCTTTCGCATTTATAATCTTCTTTTTTCTTTGAAAGCCATGTTGACGCTATTTGAAGATGACACAAAACTTAAATAGGATAAGATGAGGAAAAATGCAAAGTGTAGAAAAATTGCGGCCATCTATAGAGATTTTTCTTTTCCACTGAAGATCTTTTTTTCGTTATTTCGTTTGAAAGACTTGAATAGTTTCTCTTGGGAGAAAAGTTTTATCTTTAATGAATATGACGTATTTATAAAGATGTAAGTCATCTACTTTGTAATAGGCTCTATGGATTTGTATCGGGATACTTTTTTCTCTGAAATATTAAGATAGAAGATGACAAAAACAAAATAGTTTTTTTTCAAAAGAAATTGTTTAGACCTTTAGCTACATTATTATTTTTTTTCTCCAAAAAATGATTATTTATTTTGTTTTTATATCCTTTTTGCCTTTATCAAAGAACGATATACAGCTATTTAGTAGTGGTTTGAGCTTTTGGCATTCATGTGATGAAATTATTTACGAAATCTTCTATTTGGAGGTCATATTTTATTTTAAATAACTGAGCATAATGTTGATCAACATTTTTTATAGATTAAAGAATTGTTTTTTCATTGTAATGCATGCTACATTTTTCATTAACGATATATGATCTCTACAATATGTAGTAAATTGAAAGATTTCAAAGTAAAAATAGTTTTCCTAGTATTGTAAAACCATACTTTTGTTGATGTTCTTACCAATAGGGTTTATTTAAACACTTGTACAAAAAATTTCAATATTATTATAATAAACTAAAGCAAAATTTATATAAAGTTAGTATATTCTAATAATAATGTCAGGGATATATTTGAGAATTTCAGATGAATGTGACGAATTCATAAAGATGCAGTCATCTACTTTATAAGAAGCCCTATGGATTTCAATCGAGATATCGCCCTATGGATTTCAACGTTTTGGATTTGGCTTTATGGTAAAAGTATTGAGTTTATTAAACGTTATATAAATGAAAGTGAAAAAAATTGAATCAAATTACTAAATTATTAAATCATTAATTAATGAATTACTAAATTTCTAAATTACTAAGGTATTAATTAATTACTAATTAAATTACTAAAATTACTAAAAATGAATTACTAAAATTTGAATCAATAATTCTAAAACCAAAACCCGACATTTTTTTCATTTTCAGTAAAAAATCCTTTAAATACTAATTTGCTCATATTTCGCCAAATATGGCTTAAAATCGAAATTTCTGGGTTTTAATGAAACATTTGACAAGTTTTTTTTTTTTTTTTTTTTTAATTTTTCTCTAGCATGATGTTATCAATTAAAAAGTCATAATACATGTTATGAGTGAAATAATAAATTAATTTTTAATTAATATTTCGAACATAAATATTTAAATTAAAAAGTTTTTCAAAGCAATTAGCCTTCCATTCTACATTTTAAGTATTTTACTCAATCCTATTACAGAACCTATGAAAAAAATTATCATGAAAACAATAATGAATATACGATAAGCTGTCAAACAGTTATCACATTTTTCTAAATAAATGGTTCCGAGAATACATAAATTTTAAATCCCAATGCACACAAAACTGTTGAAATAAAGCAAGTAAATTTTTTTTTCGTCCAAATAACAAATAAGCAATTATTTTCCTTCCCACTGCAACTAACACTGAGTAGAAGCAAGAAAAAAAAATCCAGCAAAAACTTGCAAAAATATATATAATCTTCGGCAAGTAATTAAAATCCCGTTTGATTTATGACCGTTGTAATAACTTATACAAAATATGACAACAGAGGCACCCAGACTTGATTTTTTATTTCTTTCTTCATATTTTTCTTTATGTGTTTCTTTTCTTTTAGTTGTCTTATCTTTCGCCTTTATAATCTTCTTCTTTTTTGCTTTGAAAGCGGTGTTGACGCTATTTGAAGATGACACAAAACATAAATAGGATAAGATGGGGAAAAATGCAAAGTGTAGAAAAATTGCGACCATCTATAGAGATTTTTCTGAAGATCTTTTTTCATTATTTCCTTTGAAAGACTTGAATAGTTTCTCTTGGGAGAAAAGTTTTATCTTTAATGAATGTGACGGATTCATAAAGATGTAGTCATCTACTTTGTAATACGCTCTATGGATTTGAATCGCGATACTTTTTTTCTGAAATAGTAAGACAGAAGATGACAAAAAAAAAATGGTTTTCTTTTGAAAAGAAATTTGTTTAGATCTTTAGCTACGTTATTATTTTTTTTTATCCAAAAAATGATTATTTATTTCGTTTTAATATTCTTTTAGTATTGGTTTGAGCTTTTGACCATCATAGTCTCATATGGATGTGATGAAATTATTTACGAAGTCTTTTATTTGAAAGTAATATTTTATTTTAAATTACTTGCATAATGTCGGTCAACTTTTTTTCTAGATTAAAGAAATTTATTTTTCATTCTAACGCATGTTACGTTTTTTTTTTTCACGTTAAATGATCACTACAATATTTAATAAGTTGATAGATTTCAATATATAAAATTGATTTCCTAGTATTGAAAAACCATATTTATTGATGGTGTTTTTACCTATCGAGTTTATTTAAGCGGTTTTATAAAAAATCTTAAAATTATATAAATGATGAACTTATGATGATGAACTAAAACAAAATTATATAAATTTAGTTTTACTTGATAATGTCAGGAATATTTTTGAAAATTTTAGATGTAATTGACTAAAGTTTTACTGTTTTATAATATTTTTAAAGAAGGACGATGTATATGATCATCATATCATATATTAAGAATATTGTTTTAGATAAATATAATTATTTTAAAGTTTTTGAATAATTTTTTATCTGAAATATTTGATGTATGAAGTGCATCTGTTGTATAAATGTCCAAGTTTCTTAATCCTAAAAATACTTGCCCAATGTTTTTTATTTCATAAAAAAAATATTTTACAATAAAGAATTCTCTAACATTTAGTTACATTCTACATTTAATAAGATAATATAAAGGAATAAACTATTATGCGAAATATAAACAATTAATTTCAAAATTCATACAAGATTTTGATTGAAAATATTAACTGTTAGTAGATGACATTTTTTTCATAAAAATTAAAATTGATTCACGTTTTTTCGTATCAGAAAATTAAATTAATTAGAGTAATATTCAGAATTGCATAGGATTTCAAATAGTAAGTGTTTCTAACAAATCTTTTTTTCAAATGATAAATATTTCGAACATCTTATCCTTCTTCTTGATATTCGATTTGTAAGCCTGATGACAGATTTATAAGATAAGTATGTTATCTGTCCAAATTATATTTTAATAGCATTTAGTGCAATTCCATTAATAATATATCTTGTAACCATTAATATTGCTACAGCAAAATTTTCATTAGGATATTTTGTTTGAAAACTGGTTTGAGAATTTTTTCCTGTACCAACATTTTGCTTGAATATGATAATATAGTTAACATGTAGAGTTGTTTAGTAATTGACTCTATTCTTAAGTACTCTATTTATTTTTAACTGAATTGATCAAGGATATAATTATCGCAAAATTTGCTAGAGTAAGGCATAGAATCCTGTAAGACTGCTGTTATGGAATTTTTTTAATGAATTGCAAAAAAAAAAAACCTATCAAACGACTAGAAAATACCCAAAATTTTAGTGCATTAAATATTGAGGTTTATCCGGAAATTTTATTAGATTTATCGCCAGTTATTAACTAGCAAAAAAATTAACTAGTTATCGCTAATTTGAGAGCATTTTAAACTGGAAATTCGAGTAGTCTGTAATTAGCATATCATTAGGAAAACTTAGTTTTTTCAGCTAATATATTAGAAGTATTTATAGAACCTACAAATTAATTATTTATGAAGAATTACTTGAATTTTTGACAATAAATATATATTAGAAAATTTAATATATGTATATATTTAATTAGTGTTATATAATTATTTTAGTATGATGGTGATCGTGCATCAATTGCGATTTGAATACTAAATTAATCCATAGAAGATTGGATGCATCAATTCAATATGATTATCGTGGGCATAATTATAGCAAAGCTTGCTAGAATAAGGCAGACATTCTAATAAGATTGTTATTGTAGAATTTTTTTAAAGGATTCACAAAAAAAAAAAAAAAAAAAAAAAAAAAAAAAAAAAAAAAAACCTGCTAGCAATTACACGAAATTTCCTAAATTAACTATTGAGCTTTATGTGCATAATTTGTCAGGTTTATCACCGGTTATTAGCTAGAAAGAAAATTAACTAGTTATCTCAAATTTGAGAATTAGTTTAGTTAACTAGCTATCTCCAATTAACTAATTAGTTATCTCCAATTTTAAATTAAAAATTCGAGTAATCTATAATTAGTATATCGTCAGGAAAAGTTTGTTTTTTAGCCAATAAATTAGAAGTATTTATAGAACCTACAAAATAATTATTTATGTAGAATTATTACAATTTTGATATATTAATATTTTAGGATGATGATTGTGCATGAATTGTGATTTGAATGCTAAATCACTCCATAGAAGTTTGGATGCATCGATTCAATATTCCTCAATACTTCTCATCCCAATGATAACCATTCCAATTCACAGTGGAATTATTTCGTTTAGTGCAGATTTTACTGGATTAGAAATTTAAATAGTCTCCCCATAAAATTGGATTACAGTCCATCGTTAAAGTTCCAGTTGTCATTATTAGATTATTTTGCAGCATAGGCACAGTCCGAACGTCCATGATAATGTTTCACAAGTTGAGTAGTCTTTCAGAGAATTACATATACTACAGACACACAGTAGAGGAGCGATGAACCTTCTAACAGAATCATCGTAGCCTATTAAGATCCTAGAAACTCTCTCTTCAGCTGAGAGAGTCTGTAGCTTTGAGAGAAAACTTAATTAGTGAGTTACGGACGTATAATTTTCCTCGTACAAATTGCTTCACAGGCCATTAATTTTTTGGCGAGGAGGTGCATTGGATGCAACAGCTTATCTGTGAGAAAATTAGTCCTACGTCTCTGTGCTAATCTGGGCTTGCTTGCAGCACGCTGGTGTACTGAAAATGGTTTTCTGACTTATTTGGGAGGAGAACTTGCTGTTATAGGTGTACCACTTCGTTAAATTTAGAGAAATTGCTATAAATTTTGGTAATAACGTTTATTTATATTTAATGAGATGGATAAAAATGATGTTTTGTTTCGTGACAATAACATTTAAACCATTTTATCCCAAAGTGGTATAACTACTTCTGTTCGTATAGAAAATATTTAAGTTAACTACCATGGATGTGCTCCAAGTATTAGGATCGTGATTTCGCTTAAAATGTGAAACAGACAAAGTGTAAAATCTATGAAATGATGGAAAATTTTAATAAATTATTTTCAATGTATTGATGATTGTATTGGTAATTTTAATATTCATGTGGGTAACTTAGTTGATTTGTTGTTTCATTAATTGGCTGTGGTTATTGAACGTTGGAATATTCACTGTGACTATTGCATTGTATTGATATTTTGTATTAAAGTAGCGTGCATATCGTTCCATGAATTGATTGTGGTTATTGAAAGTTGTTAACCAGCATGATTGATATTCTTAATATAACAACTATATTGTGGTGATTTTAGTAACACCGTGAAATTTTATACAGTTTCATTTACAATCGCTTTTCATATATTCCAATGAATTTTTAGACGTTGTATTACCAATCTTGACTATCATGATTAGTTGAAGTTTCATGGTTCAACTGTGGATATTGAAAGTTGTTAGACAACCTAGTTGATGTTCTAACATAATAATTATATTTGTCATTATTTAAATAACACCGTGAAGTTTTATACAATTTCAATTATAATAACCTTTGATATATTCCAATACATTTTCAGACGTTGTCATGTCGATCTGGAGTATCATGATTAGTTAATGCTTCATGGTTCAACTGTGGTTAATAAAAATTGGTATATACTTTAGTTGATGCAATATAGTGACAACTTTTCAATACATTCAATATTTGAAAGTTCCAATTCGAATCTCTACTGCTACGTTCCAATCGATTTTAGGATTTGTGGTATTATGAAATACCATAATAATCAAAGCCTTTGATTATTTGCAATTTAATGAAAAAGTTATGTAAACTGAAGTCATAAATGAATTAATTTTCTTTTAAATATGTTTAAAATTTTAGAAAAAAAAGACATTTTTGAAAATAACTAGAAAATATCAACAATGTATGTTAAAATTGTTGCATGTAATTTTAGTTGTCAAAAATTTCAAAAATTGCATTATTTTCATTCTTTTATTTGAATATTATATACCGTTAATGTCTGAGTAAACTAAAAATTTTTGTCAAAATTGGAAAAAAAATGACGTTATTGTATATTATTGATTATGACACGTAAATTACGCATATATAAGGTAAATGTCAATGTATAAGCTGAAAAAGTTGGTCGGCTTATATACAGGTCCTCTAACCCAGCAAAAAAAAGTTATTTTTCGTATAATTGGACCCAAGTGATTAACAATTAAATACCACTAAATAAATTGCGTTTTTATTTTCTTTTGTTTATTTTTCTTAAGTTTAGGAAACATTTATTTTTAATTAAACTAAGTTATTCGCTTCATGAAATTGAGTTGTTTTAATTTCAAAATTGTTTACTTTGCTGATTTGTTGCATCGTCATCCAAAGAGAAAAATCTGATGTTGTCGAAATTTTCTCCCAGCTAAAAAAAATTACAAAACTTACATTAGAGATAATAAAATATCGTCAATAGAAACATGTTAGAATATTTTTTTTTCACTTTGGCTTATATACAGGCTTTGAACTAAGTAAATTTTGTAAAGTTGTTGTTGTTGGTTCTGGTAAACAAACCTCCTCTTTGTTATTATATAGATTGAAATATTTATATGCAAGCCAAAGATCTCATTTGATCTCAAGAAATCTTTCAAACTTCTATTCCTAATGAAGGTATTCTATCACAAATAGGAATAGGGAATATAAATTGGAATACAAATACAAACAAGGAACAAGAAATATAGGAATGCCTACAAATAATAATCTAATCCAAATACTTCTATTTACAATAGGCTTCATAGAGTCATTATGATATACCTAAGTTGTAAGTAAATCTCTTTCTTTCTTTCTTATTTTTTTTAATATCAAAGGTATATTCAAAAATTATTCCAAAGTTTTGAGAAAATATATTTGATATCAGTTAATAAAATTTTTATTTAGAATAAATAATGATCATAATAATTTATAATCCCCTATATTTTCTTAAATTACTGCTTAAATCTTAAACACAAACTTAATTCGTGTAGAGCTAATCACTAACAATCCTTCTTTAAAACTTTATATATGTTTACATTTTTGATTAATACATTTCGCATTTATTATCTCTGTGACCATAACCAGTTTCGCTCATATCTTGCTGTGCCTTTTGAGCCTCCAAGCCCCTGGATTCCATTTCCAGCACATGTAGACACATGTATTGCATATTGCTCGTCCCCATTCGTTCGATTGTGAGGAACGAATCGATAACTTGATGCGAGCCTCCAACTAAACGTTCCGGATCATCATCTCTCAGAAGTTTGGACAGGCCGTTCAGATAACTATCGAACATTCGGAACGTCTCCGTCTGTGACTCAGTTTCTGGAAAGATAAGACTGGTCCTTCTATCTAGCAGAAACTTATTTATTCCTCTAACAAATTAATAAGCAATTGTTGGTTAATTTGAAATATGAATTAATTATACGAATTCTTATCTTTTTAAATAGAATAAATGTATAATTAGAATATATATATGTATATATATATTTTTTTAATAATAGCATTTATTTTTTTAAATTCACAAGATACTCAGTTAAATATTGGATATTCAAAAATTCTCTGTCTGTACTTGAGTTTCGGGAAAAGAAGGGAAAAAGGCAGGCCCTTTTATTTCAATTCCTACTATAAGTTCACACTCTCCCTATATATATCTTGTTCAAATTTTCAATCGTTAATAAAATACTTTTTATTCATCCACTAAAGTTCAAATATATTTTTTTGAACTAGTAATGGATGACACTGGATGTTAATACAGTTTTTTCTAATATCAATTCATAACTTAAATTAAATTAATTAATTTTAGTTTTTTTTAGATTTAAGTTGCATGCATCTAATAATAGAAGGCTCTAGATGTAATAGGAAAATTAGAGTTTTATTTGTAAAGAACTTTTCTGCAATATAGTGAAAAAAAGTAGGAATTGACTTAAAATTTTTTTGTATTACTTGCCTCCTATTACTTTATATTTCTTATTTTCCTCCTGTTTATTCCATTAAACCTTAATAAATAATTAATGAGTAACCAACATTATGTAGTAATTATAAGCGTTCTTATCTTTTCAAATAGGATAAATGTATAATTAGAATCTATATTTTCTGTTTTTTAAATAATAGTAATAATTTTTGAATTGATAGATGCTCAGGTAAATATTTGATATTCAGAAATGCTCTGTCTGTGCTTGAGTTTCCGGAAGAGATAGAGACAAGGGTAGTCCTTTTATCTCCTATTTATTTTATTCCACTAAACCTTAATAAACAATTAATGAGTAACCAAAAATATGTATTAATTATAGGAATTCTTATCTTTTAAATAGGATAAATATATCATTAGAATATTTTTTTTTCTGTTTTTTACTAATAGTATTAATTGTTAAATTGGCAAGATGTTCAGTTAATTTTAGATATTCAAAAATCTTCTGTTGGTGCATGAGTTGGAAAAGATAGAGATAAAGCTAGTCGTTTATCGTCTATATATTTATTCCATTAAACCTTAATATACAATTAATGGATAACCAATAATATATATTACTTATAAGAATTCATATCTTTTTAAATATGTTAAATGTATAATTATATTATCTTTTTATCTTTGTTTTTTAATAATAATATTTATTTTTGAATTAATAAGATGCTCAGTTAACTATTGGATATTCATAAAGTCTCAATCTATGTTTGAGTTTCTGGAAAAAAAAATGATAAGGCTAGTCTTTTTATCTTCTATATATTTATTCCATTTAACCTTAATAAATAATTAATGGGTAACAGACAATATGTATTAATTATAGGAATTCTTATATTTTTAAATAGGATAAATGTATAACGAAACATTTTTTTTGTTTCTCAATAATAGTATTTATTTTTGCTTTAAAATGAATTGACAAGATACTCTGGTAACTACTAAATTTTCTGAAATTCTCAATGTGTACTTAAGTTTCTGGAAAAGAAAGGAATAAGGTTACTCCTTTTATCCCCTAGTTATTTCTTTCTTTAAACCTTAATAAACAATAAATGGGTAACCAACAATACGTATTAATTATAGGAATTATACATTAAAACAAGATACATGTTCCAATATGCAAGATAAAAAGACTCTAATTAGAGTCTTTTTTTTTGCTTAACATTGATCATATTATTTTTTGTTTTGATCTGGATTCATAAAGTGTACAGATAATTTTCGGACATTGGGAATTTCTCCTATTTGTAACTGAATTTCTGGAATAAAACGAAATAAGACTAGCCCTTACCTAACTAAATACTAAGCTTTAACCAATTGCTAAGACTTTATTGGTAATCTATAATACTACCCATTGGTTGCCCATTAATTGTTTATTAAGGTTTAATGGATTAAATAAAAATGACTAGCCTTATCTCGTTTTTCCAGAAACTTAAGTACAGATAGAACATTTTTGAGTATCTAAATGTTAATTGAGCATTTTGTCAAAAATAAATAATATGTATGTAATAATTACACAGATATTTTCTTCAGGTTAAATACACAAATACACGTTATTTTTTGCTGCAATGTTATGATTATATATTTATTTTTGCTTAAATTGATTTTTTTTGTAGGATAATAGACAGAATTTGACTCACGTTCATTTTGCGCGTTGCAGAAAACGCAATTAGATAAAAATCAAGTTATGGAAAAAATTGTAGAGGCAAATTGGTGGCAATTGTGACAAGATATTCATCTTTGGATCGGATTATTTGATGGAAGTTTTTATTTCTTAACCGGACACCTTTGGATGCTAATGACATTCAAACAACAGGATTGTTCTTCTACTATATTATAGTCCCTGTTTTGCTGCCTTTCTTTAAATTACACAAAATCTCTCTGATCTAATGTAAAGATTTCAGAGGCAAGAGATCCATTAAGAGAGCATCCAAGAACCCTATTAGTCAACGAATATATTGGGCCAACACCTTAATGATGTGTTCACTTTATGTATCTGTATATTCTGAATGAATAATAAGAAAAATTCATAGATAGTCATGAATAATTAACGTAAGTTTTTTATCGTTTTTTTTTAATAAATATATCTACGGATATAATATAATTTGTCTAATTTCTAAGAAAATAAAGAAAGAGTAAATACTTCAGAACATAATTTGGAAATTATTTTCTTTTGAAAGTTATTTTCAACTTAGATTTATCTAAAGGCTACAAATTAAATCGATTTATATAACCATGTATTATTTTCGAATTATAATTCATCTATAGAATATTTTAAGGTATATGAAATACTTATAAATTGTGCGTTATTTCCTTAAAATTTGTTTCTATAAATGTTTGGTAAATAAGAAGTTTCCTTAAAACAAGTAATTTACAGGAAAGACAAATTAGTAATAATTTAGTAAGAAATTTAAAAAGAAAATATTTATTTAAAACATTTCAAATTTATTTTAATTTTCATGTGAATCAAAAATTTTGCATAAATATTGTATTTAAATTAAGATTTTTTTGGGGGGAAATTTAAATCAATTTGAAATTTTTTTCAATAATATTTGTAATATAAATACACAAAAATTATATCTCTATCTTTCAAAAATAAACTTACATGACTTTATATCTAGGCACATTTAAAATAAACTTTTTTTGAGTTTGTTGAAAATATTTTAAGCACTGAAATATGAACAATAGAAGCAACTGTATATGCAAATAAATGTATAATTTATTTGGATTTCTTCACTTTTTTTTTTATTACTTTTATAACTAAAGAGTTTTATATAGTTTGAAAAGCAATTAAAAGTGAGAATAGCGGAATATGAGAATCTTTTCCATTGAATTCATGAATAATTAAATATCAGTTAAGAGGTGTATTAAATAGTAATTTGTTAATCATTAAACGAGTAGCTCAGAAGACAATAGGGTTAAGTTCGTTGTTTGATATTTTCCAGTTTTCGCAAATTTTAACGAAACACTACTGTGTTTAAAAAGTAACACCAATTTTCAGTTTACAATTTCCGGATCTTATGGAATTTCATTTTGTTTCCTTTTTAGGTTGCTGGTACTGTCATTAACATCTGTGGGAAATTTGAGGTAAAAAAATTCATTAGTGTTTGAGTTACGCTTGGCGTTGTGAGACGCTAAAACTTATTTCGGCGACATTTGAAATGTCTGAATTAATTGAGCAAAGAACCTGCATTAAATTTTGTTTGCGGAAACGTGTAGAATGTTGTAGAAGGCATTCGGTGATCATTCCTATATCGGAAAGAAATGTTTACAAATGGAAGAACGCGAATGCTTTCACAAATCCTTTTACAAAGCTTTGTAAACTTTCACCCTCCAGCTTTGTAATAAGAAATTTGCCAAATTGTAATCAATAAGTAACCCCACATTGGAATTTAAATTTAGGATAGCATATAGAATTGATTGAATGTTTACGTTATTCATAAAATCATATCAATTTGCCATTCTCAAAAATAATGTAATAATAAAAAATAAAAAAAAAAGTCTTTCAACAATGACAGTCACAAATGGATGTACCACTACAAAAAAAATCCCGGGATTCTTAAAAGACTAGAAAGTGTTCGCATTACATACTTTACTTTTCCACGTCTATGCTCACATTGCAGAACAAAAGGAACTAGGAAAAAGTATTGAACTGCTTTCCATATAGTGATGTATATTTTAAAGGATTCCTTTCTTTTTTTTCCTTTTACACTCTTTCAGGTCTAATACTTGAAGACACGCGTGGCAAAGTGTCCTCTTCACACATCTGTTCCGTATTTCACTGTCTGAAAGCTGTGTGCGTTCCTTCTCAAGAAATACTTTTTTCGCCCTCCAAACTCTTAGGCTTACTTTAAAGATAAACTAAACTTCCAGAATAGGGAAAAATATTTAAGAAATCGTTCAGTCTCCGATAAAAGCTGGAAAGCACGTTTCTTCGCTGGAATATCAATGCTGTAAGAGATAAAAAATACTAAAAGACAGAACTTTTAGAAGATGCATTGTGATCTTCCCAATAGAAGACAAATAATCGATGGACAGCAGCAATACTTTCTTTTAGTCGTTTTGCTTATCTGCACTTATTTTTATGGTTCAGTTCCTAATTCTCTCAGTAATAACATATTTATCTAAATTTGAATATAAAAATGTCGTTTTATATATATTTTATGGATATTTGGATTCTGTATCGTTGAAAATGCATAACTAAACATTATATGTAATCGTACATAAAGGAAAGCCAATAAATATATCGTTTAACTTCCTAAAAGTCAAGAAAAATAAGTTTATCGATTCCTATTGCTTTAAAAAAATATTATCATTCAACATAATCAAAAGAATTACATATTATACATCACTTAGTTACGTATTCAAACGAATTCAAATTTACATGTCCTTAATATGTTTAAAAATATCATCTCAAAAATGTTACTCAAAGAAATTGCATACTTAAAAATGAAAAATGGAACTAATTTTCTCTGAATTTCGAAATTGCGACCTGATTTAAAACATTTGAAGGATATTTAAAACAATGAATTATTTCAATGTGTATTTATGTAATGATATGCATTAATAAAAAATAAGAAATTTTTGTAAGATATATTGTATTCCCTGCTGAAAACAATATTTCTTCCTCTTTTTATTATATATGCATAGATATATTATAATGTTTTAAAATACTAACTAAAAATTATAATATACATATATATATTATATAATGTTTTAAAGTGTATAGCTAAAAATCAATGAAAAAGGGTATAGGAATATGCCTTTAATACTGCATGAAATCTTTTTAGGTTTAAAATTGTTGTTCTTTTTAGGGCACTTACTGAAACAAAACTTAAATAGAATTAAATTTGTCTCAGAAAATATCGATTACCAGGGCAGTTTTTACAAAAAAATAAATTTTATTATTTAAAATACCTTTATCTAAACAAACAAGATTATCATTTCAGTTGCCAATAATTAAAGGTTCTTAACTATTATGGTAAACTCACTTTCATAAAACTAAAAATAATTTAACTAATTTGAACATATCGGAAATCTCTTAACAAGCAAAAAAAAAACGAGTTACGAAATGTCAAGCAAAATGTAAAAAGTACCATGCAAACTGACTATGTGTTACACATAACTGACTATGTGTTATACTTTTTAGTGATTCAAAAAACCTTGACTTTTTTTCAAAATTGATTACAAAGATAAAACCATGATTTTATTTCCTGAAGAAATGATTAAAAAATATTCAAAAACAATATTTAACGAAATGAAAATTTGTTTTCAATACAAGCTTTAAGAAAGCACTTGGAATTTTATTAAATATTTTTAAGAGCTAACTGCATGTTTATTAGCATACTAAATTACACCAGTATATGCGGATTTTTAATACCTCTTATATAGAATTTTGAAAATTTGAACTTTTATAATGCATTAATATTTAAATAAAAATTAATTAATCACCATAATTAAGTGGAGATATTCGTATGCTTAAAAATTATATTTTCCATTAATCATCCAATCAATACGACTAGTATTTTGCAACATATTCTCCACTCTTAGACACTAAAACCCGATGGTTTTATATTGAATAAATGTCTGACGAATAATTTATTTAAAATAATACATCAAAATAAATAAATAATTTTTAGTGTTGGAGAAGTTTCATATATTAACAAACTGAATAGCAAATATTACTTGTTATTTAACTTTAATGATTTTTAAGTAAAATATTTCTTAGACTGTTAATATGAACTAACACTAGTAATGTCAATATTGACTAAAAGATTAGAGAGTATTACTTTACATTTATGAACCTTTTATTATTGACAATTGTAAAAAAGATATTTTAAATAATTAAAAAAAGGTTTTTGTAAAAATGCCTTTGCAATTGATATTTTCAAATTTAAATTTATTTAATCTTGTATCAGTTGATGTCATAAAATGAACAACAATTTTAAAGATTTCTGTCAGTATTAAAGTCATAGTCCTGTATCTTTTTCATTGATTATTTAGTTATATATTTTAAAACATTATATATATATATATATATATATATATATATATACACTCTCTCTTTCACTTATTATATATATATATATATATATATAATAACAGAAAGAGAGAGGTGCGGATATTGTTTTCAGTAAGAAATAAACTATATCTTACGAAAATTTCGTATTTTACATTAGTGCATATGATTACACGAATACACATTGAAATGATTCATTGTTTTAAATATCGTTAAAATATTTTAAAATAAGGTCCCAACGCATAAATTCAGAGAAACTCAGTTATGTTTGCATTTTATTATTCTTTTAAAATAGGCTATTTCTTTGAATAATCTATTTTTTGATGATATTTAAACATATTAAGGAGATGCAAATCTAAATTCTTTTGAATACATAACTAAGTAATATACAACATGTAATACTTTTGAATATGTTGGATGCTAATGTTTTATAAAGCAATAACAATCGAGAAACATACCATATTTTTCTTGTCTTTTAGAAAGTTAAACTATATATTTATTGACTTTCTTTATGTACGATTACATATATTGTTCAGTTACGCATTTTAAACGATACAAATTCCGTATATCAATAAAATATATATATCACATGACATTCTTATATATAAATTTAGATAAATTTCTTATTGTTAAGAGGATTAGGAACTGAACCATAAAAAATGAGCACAGATACGCAAAACGACTAAAAGAAAGTATTGCTGCTGTCCATCGATTATTTGTCTTCTATTGGGAAGATCACAATGCATCTTCTAAAAGTTCTGTCTTTTAGTATTTTTTATCTCTTATAGCATTGATATTCCAGAGAAGAAACGTGCTTTCCAGATTTTATCGGAGAATGAACGATTTCTTAAATGTTTTTCCCTATTCTGGAAGTTTAGTTTTGTATCTTTAAAGTAAGCCTAAGAGTTTGGAGGGGGAAAAAAGCATTTCTTGAGAAGGAACGCACACAGCTTTCAGACAGTGAAATACGGAACAGATGTGTGAAGAGGACACTTTGCCACGTGTGTCTTCAAGCATTAGACCTGAAAGAGTGTAAAATAAGAAAAAGAAAGGATGGAATCCTTTAAAATATACATCACTATATGGAAAGCAGTTCAATACTTTTTCTAGTTCCTTTTGTTCTGCAATGTTAGCATAGACGTGGAAAGGTAAAGTATGTAATGCGAACACCTTCTAGTCTTTTAAGAATTCCAGGATTTTTTTTTTTTTTTTTTTTTGCAATGGTACATCCATTTCTGACTGTCATTGCTGAAAGACTTTTTTTTAAATATTATTGCATTCTTTTTCACAATGCCAAATTTGTGCGATTTTATGAATAACCTAGATATTTAATCAAATACTATCCTATATTTATATTCTAATGTGGGGATACTTGTGGATTACAATTTGGAGAATTTGATACAGACCAAGACATTTTGGGGTATTTTGTAACAATCACATCTCGGTCCTCTTTTAAATAAATGCTAACAAGTTAGTATGTAATTCAGTAATCAATGCTAATAAGTAAGTAATTATTTTAATTTAGTATTCAATGCATTCTTATTCAGAAAAATTTATATGCATTTTTGAAAATAGATATCCAATCAAGTTATATACATTTAATCCTTAATTTATATACTAATGTAGGGATACTTGAAGATTACAATTTTGCGAATTAGATACCTTCTTAAGAATTATAATACTCATATGGGCGAAAGATTCATAAAGATTTTTGAAGGATTTGTTAAATCTTGGAGTAACTTGCTAAATTTTTAGCAAAGTACAATTTAAAGCCAGTTTTTTTAAATCTGCAACCAAATCAACAATTTCGATGCTAAACCATTAATAAAATATGAATTTTCATCATTATATCTATCAATTTTATGTAAAATTTGATGTGATAGGTTACTAATAAAAATTGGATATATGTAGTTTTAATAAGTTATTTAAGTAGTTGCAAGTAGTTATTAGGTAAATATGTATTACTAGTAGTAGTAAGTTAGTATCTATTAGTTGTAGGTAAATAGTTATTGTAGTAGTTGTAGGTAAATAGTTATTGTAGTAGTTATGTAATTTTTTTAGTATTTTTTTCTCTTATAGCATTGGTACTGTAAAGAAGGAACGTGCTTTCCAGTTTTTATCGGAGACTGAACGATTTCTTGAATATTTTTCCCTATTCTGGAAGTTTAGTTTTTGTATCTTTAAAGTAAGCCTAAGAGATTGGAGGAGGAAAAAGTATTTCTTGAGAAGGAACGCACACAGCTTTCAGACAGTGAAATACGGAACAGATGTGTGAAGAGGACACTTTGCCACGCGTGTCTTCGAGCATTAGACCTGAAATAGTGTAAAATGAAAAAAAAGAAAGGAATCCTTTAAAATATACATCACTATATGGAAAGCAGTTCAATACTTTTTCTAGTTCCTTTTGTTCTGCAATGTGAGCATAGATGCGAAAATGTGAAGTATGTAATGCGAACACTTTTTGTCTTTTAAGAATCCTAGGCTTTTTTTTTTAGTGGTACATCCATTTGTGGCTGTCATTGCTGAATGTGTTTTCTTTTTTTATTGTTGCATTCTTTTTCAGAATGGAAAATTTGTATGATTTTATTAATAATGTAGACATTAAATCAAGTTCCTTCAATCATCATATAATATCCTAAATTTATATTTCAATGTGGGGATACCTGTAGATTACAATTTGGCGAATTTGATACCTTCTAAAAAATTATAATGGTTTGGTAGGTGAAAGATTTCAAAGCTTTGTTAAAGGATTTGTAAAAGCTTGGAGTAACTTGCTAAATCTTTAACAAAGTACAATTTAAAGAGAGTTTTTTTTTTAATCTGCAACCAAATCAACAAATTAGATGCCAAATCCAATGCTAAAACATCAAATTTTATCATTGTTAATTTTGTCTGTAAAATTTGCATGGGTGATTTGCTACTAATAAAAAATTGGATAATTTTGGATAGTTTAATAAGTTATTAGATAAGTTAATTGGATAGTTTCAATAAGTTATTTAAGTAGTTGCAAGCTGTTATTAAGTAAGTATGTATTGTTAACAGTAGCAAGTTAGTATATATTAGTTGTAAGTAAATAGTTATAGTAATTTAAGTAATAGTTATCGTAGTAGTTTTACAGTTATTGTAGTAGTAGTAGCAATTTTGTCTTTTAGTATTTTTTATCTCTTATAGCATTGATAATCCAGAGAAGGAACGTGCTTCCCAGCTTTTATCGGAGACTGAACGATTTCTTAAATATTTTCCCCTATTCTGGAAGTTTAGTTTTGTATCTTTAAAGTAAGCCTTAGAGTTTGGAGTGGGAAAAAAGTATTTCTTGAGAAGGAACGCACACAGCTTTCAGACAGTGAAGTACGGAACAGATGTGTGAAGAGGACACTTTGCCACGCGTGTCTTCAAGCATTAGACCTGAAAGAGTGTAAGAGAAAAAAAGAAAGGAATCCTTTAAAATATACATCACTATATGGAAAGCAGTTCAATACTTTTTCTAGTTCCTTTTGTTCTGCAATGTGAGCATAGATGCGAAAATGTGAAGTATGTAATGCGAACACTTTTTGTCTTTTAAGAATCCTAGGCTTTTTTTTTTAGTGGTACATCCATTTGTGGCTGTCATTGCTGAATGTGTTTTCTTTTTTTATTGTTGCATTCTTTTTCAGAATGGAAAATTTGTATGATTTTATTAATAATGTAGACATTAAATCAAGTTCCTTCAATCATCATATACTATCCTAAATTTATATTTCAATGTGGGGATACCTGTAGATTACAATTTGGCGAATTTGATACCTTCTAAAAAATTATAATGGTTTGGTAGGTGAAAGATTTCAAAGCTTTGTTAAAGGATTTGTAAAAGCTTGGAGTAATATACTAAATCTTTTAACAAAGTACAATTTAAAAAGAGAGTTTTTTTAATCTGCAACCAAATCAACAAATTAGATGCCAAATCCAATGCTAAAACATCAAATTTTATCATTGTTAATTTTGTCTGTAAAATTTGCATGGGTGATTTGCTACTAATAAAAAATTGGATAATTTTGGATAGTTTAATAAGTTATTAGATAAGTTAATTGGATAGTTTCAATAAGTTATTTAAGTAGTTGCAAGCTGTTATTAAGTAAGTATGTATTGTTAACAGTAGCAAGTTAGTATATATTAGTTGTAAGTAAATAGTTATAGTAATTTAAGTAATAGTTATCGTAGTAGTTTTACAGTTATTGTAGTAGTAGTAGCAATTTTGTCTTTTAGTATTTTTTATCTCTTATAGCATTGATAATCCAGAGAAGGAACGTGCTTCCCAGCTTTTATCGGAGACTGAACGATTTCTTAAATATTTTCCCCTATTCTGGAAGTTTAGTTTTGTATCTTTAAAGTAAGCCTTAGAGTTTGGAGTGGGAAAAAAGTATTTCTTGAGAAGGAACGCACACAGCTTTCAGACAGTGAAGTACGGAACAGATGTGTGAAGAGGACACTTTGCCACGCGTGTCTTCAAGCATTAGACCTGAAAGAGTGTAAGAGAAAAAAAGAAAGGAATCCTTTAAAATATACATCACTATATGGAAAGCAGTTCAATACTTTTTCCTAGTTCCTTTTTTTCTGCAATGTTAGCATAGACGCGGAAAATTAAAGTATGTAATGTGAACACTTTCTAGTTTTTTTAAGAATACCAGGATTTTTTTTTTTTTTTTTTTTTGTAATTGAACATCTATTTGTGACTGTCATTGCTGAAAGACTTTTCTTTTTTTATTATTTTAATCTTCTTTCAGAATCACAAATTTATATTATATTATGAATAACGTAGATATTCAATCAAGTGTTTATCCTGTCCTAAATTTAAATTCTGGGGAGATACTTGCAGATTACAATTTGACGAATTTGATACCTTCTTAAAAAATATAATGCTTATGTGGGTGAAAGATAACAAAGTTTTGTCAAAGGATTTATGAAAGCCTGGAGTAACTTGCTAAATTTTTAACAAAGTACAATTTAATGACAGTTTTTTTAAAAATCTGCAAATAAATCAACAATTTCGATGCTAAACTCATTAATAAAATATGAATTTTCATCATTATATCTGTCAATTTTATCAGTAAAATTTGTATCAGTGATAGGTTACTAATAAAAAATTGGATATATGTAAGTTTTAATAACTTATTTAATTATTGTAAGTAGTTATTAAATAAGTATGTATTGTTAGTAATAGTAAGTTAGTATCTATTAGTTGTAAGTAGATAGTTATTGTAAACTAAGTAATAGTTATTGTAGAAGTTTTTTTTATCGTTTAGTATTTTTTTCTCTTATAGCATTGATATTCTAGAGGAGGAACGTGCTTTCCAGATTTTATCGGAGACTGAACGATTTCTTAAATATTTTTACCTATTCTGAAAGTTTAGTTTTGTATCTTTAAAGTAAGCCTTAGAATTTAGAGGGGGAGTATTTCTTGAGCAGGAACGCCCACAGCTTCCAGACAGTGAAATACGGAACAGATGTGTGAAGAGGACACTTTGCCACACGTGTCTTCGAGCATTAGACCTGAAAGAGTGTAAAAGGAAAAAAGAAAGGTAGGTAGGTAGAATATACATCACTATATGGAAAGCAGTTCAATACTTTTTCTAGTTCCTTTTGTTCTGCAATGTGAGCATAGATGCGAAAATGTGAAGTATGTAATGCGAACACTTTTTGTCTTTTAAGAATCCTAGGCTTTTTTTTTTAGTGGTACATCCATTTGTGGCTGTCGTTGCTGAATGTGTTTTCTTTTTTTATTGTTGCATTCTTTTTCAGAATGGAAAATTTGTATGATTTTATTAATAATGTAGACATTAAATCAAGTTCCTTCAATCATCATATACTATCCTAAATTTATATTTCAATGTGGGGATACCTGTAGATTACAATTTGGCGAATTTGATACCTTCTAAAAAATTATAATGGTTTGGTTGGTGAAAGATTTCAAAGCTTTGTTAAAGGATTTGTAAAAGCTTGGAGTAACTTGCTAAATCTTTAACAAAGTACAATTTAAAGAGAGTTTTTTTTTTTTTTTAATCTGCAACCAAATCAACAAATTAGATGCCAAATCCAATGCTAAAACATCAAATTTTATCATTGTTAATTTTGTCTGTAAAATTTGCATGGGTGATTGGCTACTAATAAAAAATTGGATAATTTTGGATAGTTTAATAAGTTATTAGATAAGTTAATTGGATAGTTTCAATAAGTTATTTAAGTAGTTGCAAGCTGTTATTAAGTAAGTATGTATTGTTAACAGTAGCAAGTTAGTATATATTAGTTGTAAGTAAATAGTTATAGTAATTTAAGTAATAGTTATCGTAGTAGTTTTACAGTTATTGTAGTAGTAGTAGCAATTTTGTCTTTTAGTATTTTTAATCTCTTATAGCATTGATAATCCAGAGAAGGAACGTGCTTCCCAGCTTTTATCGGAGACTGAACGATTTCTTAAATATTTTCCCCTATTCTGGAAGTTTAGTTTTGTATCTTTAAAGTAAGCCTTAGAGTTTGGAGTGGGAAAAAAGTATTTCTTGAGAAGGAACGCACACAGCTTTCAGACAGTGAAGTACGGAACAGATGTGTGAAGAGGACATTTTGCCACGCGTGTCTTCAAGCATTAGACCTGAAAGAGTGTAAGAGAAAAAAAGAAAGGAATCCTTTAAAATATACATCACTATATGGAAAGCAGTTCAATACTTTTTCCTAGTTCCTTTTGTTCTCCAATGTTAGCATAGACGCGGAAAATTAAAGTATGTAATGTGAACACTTTCTAGTTTTTTTAAGAATACCAGGATTTTTTTTTTTTTTTTGTAATTGTACATCTATTTGTGACTGTCATTGCTGAAAGACTTTTCTTTTTTTATTATTTTAATCTTCTTTCAGAATCACAAATTTATATTATATTATGAATAACGTAGATATTCAATCAAGTGTTTATCCTGTCCTAAATTTAAATTCTGGGGAGATACTTGCAGATTACAATTTGACGAATTTGATACCTTCTTAAAAATATAATGCTTATGTGGTGAAAGATAACAAAGTTTTGTCAAAGGATTTATGAAAGCCTGAGTAACTTGGTTAAATTTTTAACAAAGTACAATTTAATGACAGTTTTTTTTAAAAATCTGCAAATAAATCAACAATTTCGATGCTAAACTCATTAATAAAATATGAATTTTCATCATTATATCTGTCAATTTTATCAGTAAAATTTGTATCAGTGATAGGTTACTAATAAAAAATTGGATATATGTAAGTTTTAATAACTTATTTAATTATTGTAAGTAGTTATTAAATAAGTATGTATTGTTAGTAATAGTAAGTTAGTATCTATTATTTGTAAGTAGATAGTTATTGTAAACTAAGTAATAGTTATTGTAGAAGTTTTTTTTTTATCGTTTAGTATTTTTTTCTCTTATAGCGTTGATATTCTAGAGGAGGAACGTGCTTTCCAGATTTTATCGGAGACTGAACGATTTCTTAAATATTTTTACCTATTCTGAAAGTTTAGTTTTGTATCTTTAAAGTAAGCCTTAGAATTTAGAGGGGGAGTATTTCTTGAGCAGGAACGCACACAGCTTCCAGACAGTGAAATACGGAACAGATGTGTGAAGAGGACACTTTGCCACACGTGTCTTCGAGCATTAGACCTGAAAGAGTGTAAAAGGAAAAAAGAAAGGTAGGTAGGTAGAATATACATCACTATACGGAAAGCAGTTCAATACTTTTTCTAGTTCCTTTTCTTCTGCAATGTTAGCATAGACGCAGAAAAGTAAAGTATGTAATGCGAACACTTTCCAGTTTTTTTAAGAATACCAGGATTTTTTTTTTTTTAATGGTACATCTATTTGTGACTGTCATTGCTGAAAGACTTTTCTTTTTTTATTATTGTATTCTTCTTTCAGAATCACAAATTTATATGATTTTATGAATAACGTAGATATTCAATCAAGTGTTTATACTGTCCTAAATTTCAATTCTGGGGAGATACTTGCAGATTACAATTTGATGATGACCTTCTTAAAAAATATAATGCTTATGTGGGTGAAATATGACAAATTTTTGTCAAAGGATTTATGAAAGCCTGGAGTAACTTGCTAAATATTTTACAAAGTACAATTTAATGCCAGTTTTTTTTTAAATCTGCATATAAATCAACAATTTCGATGATAAACTCATAATTAAAATATGAATTTTTATCATTGTATCAATGTTAGTTTTATCTGTTAAATTTGTATCAGTGATTGGCTACTAATAAAAAATTGGGTACATGTAAGCTTTAATAAATTATTTAATTATTGTAAGTAGTTATTAAATAAGTATGTTTTGTTAGTAATAGTAAGTTAGTATCTATTAGTTGTAAGTAGATAGTTATTGTAAATTAAGTAATAGTTATTGTAGTATTTTTTTTTTTATCTTTTAGTATTTTTTTCTCTTATATCATTGATATTCAAAAGAAGAAATGTGCTTTTCAGATTTTATCGAAGAGTGAACGATTTCTTAAATATTTTACCCTATTCTGAAGTTCAGTTTTGTATCTTTAAAGTAAGCCTAAGAGTTTGAGGGGGGAAAAAGGTTTTTTTGAGAAGGAACGCACACAGCTTTCAGACAGTGAAATACAGTGTATACTTCTGTTCTGCAATGTTAGCATAGACGTGGAAAAGTAAAGTATGTAATGCGAACACTTTCTAGTCTTTTAAGGATCCTAGGATTTTTTTTCCTGTAATGGTACATCCATTTGTCATTGCTGAAAGACTTTTCTTTTTTTATTGTTACTGCATTCTTTTTCAGAATGGTATATTTATATGATTTTATGAATAACGTAGACATTTAATCAAGTGTCTATATGTCCTAAATTTATATTCCAATGTGGGGATACTTATAGATTACAATTTGGCGAATTTGATACCTTCATAAAAAATTATAATGCTTATGTGTGGGTGAAAGATTCAAAGCTTTAGAAAGCTTCGAGTAACTTTCTAAATTTTAACAAAGTACAATTTTAATGGCATTTTAAAAAAAAAAAATCTGCAACGAAATCAGCAAATTGATGCCAAATCCATTGCTAAAACCTCAATTTTCATCATTGTCTGTAAAATGTGTATCACTGATTGGATACTAATAAAAAAATTATTTAGTTGTTAGTTTGAATAAGTTATTTAAGTAGTTGTAAGTAGTTATTAAGCATTCTTAGTAATAGTAAGTTAATATGTATTAGTTATATAGTTACGGTAAGTATATATGTAATTATTTTTGCATATTTTTAATTTTTAAATATAGGTGTTTTATATATATGGGTATATATATACAGGGTATTT